>SMGT01001152.1:534606-563091 GCA_004794575.1 Lanistes nyassanus | reverse complement strand
GCTGTACCTACACACCCCACATAAATTCAGTTTATGTGCTGTACCTACACACCCCACATAAATTCAGTTTATGTGCTGTACCTACACACCCCACATAAATTCAGTTTATGTGCTGTACCTACACACCCCACATAAATTCAGTTTATGTGCTGTATCTACACACCTCAAATAAATTCAGTTTATGTGCTGTATCTACACACCCCACATAAATTCAGTTTTTGTGCTGTACCTACACACCCCACATAAATTCAGTTTATGTGCTGTACCTACACATCCCACATAAATTCAGTTTATGTGCTGTATCTACACACCTCACATAAATTCAGTTTATGTGCTGTATCTACACACCCCACATAAATTCAGTTTATGTGCGGTACCTACACACCCCACATAAATTCAGTTTATGTGCTGTACCTACACACCCCACATAAATTCAGTTTATGTGCTGTACCTACACACCTCACATAAATTCAGTTTATGTGCTGTACCCACACACCCCACATAAATTCAGTTTATGTGCTGTACCCACACACCCCACATAAATTCAGTTTATGTGCTGTACCTACACAACCCACACACACTCAGTTTCTCATTAAAGCAGAAAGCAAAATGCAACTGTATGGAGATCTGTGCTCATCATATACATGTATGTTCACTCCTTCCCTCCCACCCACCCCCCAGCTCATATACATTCACACCAACACAGACATGCACATGCACACATGACGACTTACTTAAATACTTAAATGTGTCACTGAACCAATAAACCAGTCTTTTGAAACTGGATGTTTTGAGTTAAATACATTTTTGAAATCTACTGTGTTTCCTGATCATTTTGATATAAAAAAACAATTGTCTTAGCTTAATTAGTAAGAGAGATACGGCCTGTTGAAGGTCAGAATCTGGGTGGCAGCCACTTCGAGAAAACAGGCTCCAAAGTTTCAGTACTGACCCAATTTCCTTAGCACACAAATGCTTATTTTTCACCTAATCATAGTTAAATCTGAGGAAAAATTTTGCATCTATATGATAATTTACAGTCTTAAGAATGGTTTTGTATGAAAAAATGAAATTCAACTAGATCAACCCCACCAACCTATTTCTGCTTGTAGCTACAAACTGGCCATTCTGACTTAAAACTGGTTTCGAGGTGTGGTGACACAAATGCATGAGATCATAATGACAGTA
Organism: Lanistes nyassanus; assembly: GCA_004794575.1. Classification (NCBI taxonomy): domain Eukaryota; kingdom Metazoa; phylum Mollusca; class Gastropoda; order Architaenioglossa; family Ampullariidae; genus Lanistes; species Lanistes nyassanus. Next base: position 561,903 of record SMGT01001152.1, on the reverse strand, counting down.
TAATGATGAATTCCATACATTTACACAGATATCAAAGACCATAGAGGGAAGAGTTAATAACTAGTTGAAAAATTTTTAACTTGCTGTTATTTAATTGGCATGGCCCATGTACAGCAAACATGACTGAATAACAAGATTTACAACCCAGCAGATAGCTAGATCTTCAAGAGCAAGTGGCAGGAAAGGGTTGACATTAAATAACTACAACTACAGACACCTGCTGTATGCTGAACTAAAAAGAGCTGGAATAAATGGCAGCTTTTTATGGAAATTTTAATTTGTTTTGCTGCCAGAGGAAAACTTTACAACGAAAGCCTAGAGCAAATTTGTTTTGCTGCAACAGGAAAACTTTATAAAGAAAGGCTAGGACAGTCAAAGACTGAAAGAAAGAATATACTGGCACAAGAGATTTGGCAAGAAATGATGACACCGCATACTGGTGAATAAAAAAATGCTGGTTACCCCCCCCCTCCAAAAAAAAGTAATTTTACCAGCAAAATTAGCTTCTCTTTAGTACTCATCAACATTGAGGTTTTTTGCCACTACTGCCCAGCCATCACAGAGTATGTTATCCACAGTGTTGGCAGACCTACTGCTGGGTCTAAACTAAGGCAATCTGAACACAGCACTGCTTAAAGTTTGCCAGACAGGCTGTTTGATAGTCTGGGTCACTGTGTCTGGGGCTAAAGTCAACAAGGCAGCCTGTTCCAGCTCAAAATGCCACAACTGCAGACAAGAAATGAGAATAAGCCCACTGGTGCACATGCACGAGTGGTTTTACTAACACCTCTACTTCAAGGATTCATGTGCATCTGTTATACAAGGTACACTCTCGCATTTACAAATCACACCAGCATGTTTACAAGTCACAATGGCCAGTTTAAAAGCCACACTCTTAGGTTTACAAGCCACACTTGCTTTTTACAAGTCACACAGGTAAGTGAACTGCCATTGTCTAGTTGAACAACTACTTTATGCAAACTGCCACAGGTAAAAGCAATGTTAAAATCAAGCTGGTAATTACACTGACAGTTATATTTATACCATGCAGAAAAACTACAGCAAGACTACAGGAGAAAATATTGGAAATGGTTTCTTGTTTTGATTCCATATATTCTGAAAATCTGATTATCACCCATTTAATAAGCCTCCTCTTTCCCTCCTTGTTCACTCTCTTCTTTCAGCTGTTACATTTTGTATAAAGCAGTCATTTATGCACTGTTTTTTCATTGTTATAATTAAAACTTATTATGCAGCTTCCCCAGTGTCATCATTAATAATTTATCATGCACTGTTTTCTTCCTTTATAATTATGATTTATTATGCATTTTCCCAGTGTTATAGTTAATAATAAATCATGCCCAGTTTTCTGTTATAATCTACAGTTCACCATGCAGCAAACAAATGCGCATATATCAAATTTCATGCACACCATGGTTAGGCTGAATAAGCATTCAACTGTACCTTCCGTCACAAACTTGCTCACAAGGCTCATTCGTTCAGAGATTTTTACATTCACCTTTACGTGTGCAGAGGAACATGAACACACATGTAACCTGGCCCCTGGCCTCATTCAAACACTGCACAGAAGTGGGGGGATCTGCACATGCCCTACCCCCATTCACCATATACGTTATCTCTGTACTACTCTCAACACTAGTCAAATGATATATGCATGCATACCCTTGCCAACAATACATATGTAAATGCCCCCCATCCTCCCTACAACAACAACTAAATAAAAACCAAAAGAACATACAGAACTCATCTGCACAAACACAAAAATGACAAAAATGAACACCACAGTGAACACAAACAGCAAACAAAAATACAGTGAACAGAAACACAGAGCTTTGGACCGGTGGGAGTAACAGTTGTGCAGGACGATGAATCAACAATAACTGTGTGCAGACAAACCCACCTCTCAATGGCTGGCCGCTTAACAAGATTGTCCCGAATGTACTCTTGTAGTTCCTTCTGTGTTCTGCCACTATACCTGTTCATTGAAAACACGTGGTAAGAAAACGATGCAGAAATAAGACATCCTTGATTTATACCTTCAGATATGGATTGCACAAATCAAACACCATGACCTTCCGTTAAATTTCCAGAAGGCACCTATTATTCTTCCCAAGAATCACAGATTTCAACACCCACTTGTCACACAGTAATCGGTGGGAGGATTTCAGCATCTGACACCCCTTTCGAGAGATGCAAAGACAGTGCAAAATCTTGTGGACTGAGTTCCCTACCTTCACAATGATCTGGTTACAATGGCATATGTTCACTGTACCTATTAATCATAGTGGCCATCAAAGCTTTAAAACTGAAACCAACCTGAAAGAAGAACCACGGCTGACAACGCGCGTCTTGTTGCGTGGCAGTTTTTTAATTGTTTGGCACCGAAAAAAACTGTGATGTTCTATGCATTTCTTCCAAAAATATTTGCACCTGTCCCGTGAATCAAAGAAAAACTCCACTGTGTCTTTGTAATAACCCTGGAAAAAAAGAAAACATTTCCAGTATTTTTGTTCCTGAAGACAGTTTAAGGCATAGTTCTGTGACTTAAAATGTAACCTGCGTAACTACAAGATATAATAACAAGGTATTTCAGTCTGCTTGCAAAGACCACCATATCTATTCATGTAAATCACTATTTACAATATTAAAAGCATACACACCAGAAACCATAGCAAACTTGTGCAGAAAATCAATTTTACAATAATCTGACTGACTTTTAAAAATATTCATTCTGTTCCATGAACTAAATTTTTTTATTTAAACAAATCCAAAATAAACTAGCCTTAAATGAAGAAAATGTCTAAAAACTTCTTTTAAACTAGTATAATTATTTTAAAATTTGATCATACATACATGTATATGTGGATATGGACAGTTGTAGATATAGAGAGATAATGTAGATATTTTTGATAGCATTTACAGAAGCATGCAAAGCAGTAACAAGATGGTTCAAATAAAAACATATATATATATAAAGGGTATAGACCTATCATGCAGACTTTAATTTTAAGATAGGATAGCTTTAAAATTATGATTACTGGATAAAAACATAATTATTTATCTCAAAAATGCTTGAACAATATGCACAGTAGTGAGTATTCGCACATTGCCCATAGACATGTATACCTAGATTGGAAACTCTGTCACTTCTTTGCTGACCCTTGGCAACAGGTGGGCCATTGTAAGAAATTATGCACTGCATTGATTTTGGCACAGATTATTTTAAGATCTCTTTGGTAGAATGACTTTATGATGGAGATGAACTCTACTTTCATATACATCATTCCTGCACTTCAATGACTGACTCTGATGGTGATTAGATTTTCCATGAAAATCAGTGATTAATAAGGTGGACTGACATTTTCGTGATTTTTGAAAGTTTTGGTTTTAATTACTGAGTTAAACATCATTTTAAAAAACGGAGAGATATATATTTGTTTTCGTCAGTGTTTAGTGAGGCAAGATGTATGCCTGTTACAGATCTTCTCATTTGCCTTTCATCAGACTTTTGGTAAAAAAAAAGGCCATTTTCAAGCAAATTCAAAACTTTTGTAAATTTTGCCAATTTCAGGGTTCTACAGCATCTTATGCAATAATTGTAAAATTCTGGGTCTGAAGCCCATCAATCAAACAGTATATTAAGATGACTGTGGTGTGTTTCCCAACGTGAAATCATTCAACAATTTTTGTTTTAGTAAAGTAAAATCTTCCATCTAAAACATGTTTAAGTACATTAATTGTTTTGGCAAGTTTGGAGTGCAGTAGTAACTATAAAATTCTGGCGTTGCTGCCTATAAATCAAACCACTATGGAGATATGAGGATAGTGTGTTCGTCAAATTATTCAACAGATTTTTTTGGGGGGGATTAAAATCTTTCCATCGGATAAATTCATCGTCTGCCATTGTTGTTTGTGAAGCAAGACAGGAACACTAATTCTGGGGCTGAAGAGCATGAAATGGGATGTAATTGGCTCAACAGCGCAAGATTGGCTGCGGTGATTACCTTCTCCTGCCATCACTAAGGATGGCAAGAGGCATGAAAGAGGCAGTTTCCAATCTAGGTATTCGTGTCTATGACATTGCCTAAGACTGGATTCTCTCATGCCCACAGTCTCATGCACAGGAGAAAGATAACAAATGGTATGTGGGGCAAATCAATGAAAAAGGCTACAGGGTATCCAGTTATGAGTTTTTCCCTGCCACTGTTCTGGTTAAGTGTATATCTATACATAAATATATTATACATTATACAACTTTCTTCATTAATCATTAACAGAGAAGCAAATAATAATATCAGTGTGTTCATACTGAGATGTGACATCAAACAACAAAACCAGACTACATTTTTCCCCTGCCTTTTGCAGGCCCAGTAAAGATCTCCCTGCAGGATAAAATCAGTATGACTATGGACACGCCAATGACTAGAGGAGACAACGAGCGAATTAGACACTGTCCACTACAGAAGGCATTAACAGGGAGCGAGGCTATCTTCAGGGGAAAATGAACTGCATGGTTGTTTGGACAGACCGGTGCACCCTGCACAAAACACCATGCTTCAGTCAGACAACATCAAGGTCAAGAAGACAAGAGGTCACAATCAGCAAAACACTGTCGGTCAGAGGTCAGAGTTAAAGGTCAAGTACCAAGGACTGGGGAGCATCTGGAATGGGTTGGTAAACCTCACTTCTCCGCACTGCCTGAAGAAAGAATAGCCAGCTTTTTCTAGTGTTTTAAAACAACAAACTCTACACTATAGCCTGTGTCTATAACATACTTCTTATGAAATAAAATAAAAGCTTTATAAGGCCTGTACACATCAATCAATTTCAAAACTGTGTCCTTGCATTTCCACTGGTGCACCAATCCATATCATATATACAACATATGGAGTTAGCAAAACAAAGAAAAGAAAAACAGTAAAAAAGACTTTTGCAAGAAATGTCTGATTCGTCCAGTTAAATGTAGATCTCCTGTTAAAACGCCCTGAAAATCTGCAAAGATGATGCAGCAACCTCTGGGGAAAAGTGCAAAATGTGTGGGGCAGATACCAAAATTTAGGAGAAAATCTCTCACTTGTGTTGTTGTAACATGCACAGGCTTGACAGAAAATGCCATTTCTAGATAACTACTTTTTCAAAGATCTGCTGATGTTTTCATCTGAAGTGTGCTCAGTAAGCCAAACGATAAGAATTTACAACAAAATCTGACACACCAGAGACAATGTGACAATGTCAACCAAAAAAATCAAAGAAAGAAAAAAAGGAATAATAAAGAAATGCTGCACACACATACATGTGCACACAACTCACTCACACACTGCCTCACTCATTCATTCTCTCATTCACTCACTCACACTGTAAAAGCTATGACAAGAAAAGCTGCAAATATGGGAAATAAATGCAACAAACTTTGAATAAGAAGAACCGCATATATAAATTACAAAAGCTGACACACACAGCACGTCTCAAAACAATAAGTACTTACATAGCTCTCTGGGTGAAGCTTAATGAGGAATTTTTTGCGCTTGAAGCTGAGCTTCCGTACTTTTGCCCAAGAGAATGTATTAATTTTTGTCATTCCTTGGAAAACCAGTACACCCATATGTGCTACTGCCAGATTAAGTGATACGCCTTCATGGTCCTGAATATATTAAAAAACAAAAACAAATAATGACAGAAATGGTCACTGACTGTTTATGCAGAACAAAATGAAAATTTGCCACTAGCAAGCATATGATGCAGTAAGATCTTAGACCCCAAGTGGGCATTTTTTGTTTTATTTAATGACTGCACACAAAGTTACATATACAAATTTCTTTTCTAAACTTTGTTTCTTTAGCAATACTGTAACAAGACCCACGTGGTAAATTCTCAATTAGCGATCCCTAAGCGCACCTTCCCCCCCCCCACAAAATCACCAGTATAACTCTGGTAAGGCCCCTCCGTGCATGCGCACACCATGCGCCATCGGTGCACACAGCTGACTAGGTCACCGTGACTTTCTCAAGCCAAAGAACCAAACCAGCAGGAAGGAGGGTGGGCCAATACTGTGCCAAGACCCAAAGTGATGAGTAGCACGAAAAGGAGGTGGGCGATACCAGAAAAACTTACCAGGGTTAAGAGGACAGCGCATGCTACAGGTGTGTGACAACAGCAGTAGCAACACCATAGAGGCCATCCTCTCAGTGACATGAGCAGAAAAACAGTTTTCAGTGTAAAGTCAGCTTGGCGATGTGGTTTATGAGGAGGGGAGAGGAGTGCCGCCAGAACAAAAAAGAGATCCCAGACTAGGACCCGACAGGGGGTGTGGGTCTGGGACAGCGCAATGCTACAGATCACCTCGGCAATGAGTGACGCATGCTGCGCAATGTGACCCTGAGCTGATGGAGGGTGGCGAGGAGAGCTGCCCTGCGCCTCCGTATGGCAGAAACAGACAGGTGGACCAAGTCCACCAGGAAAGAGATGTGGTTGGCAAGGTCCACCAACTGCGGCCTGGTTGGGTCTAGCCACTGCGCATGACACCACTCCACCCAACACCGCCAGTAAGCGTTGTACACCTTGTTCGTGGAACTGCAGTGGGCAGAAACCAAGAAAGGTAAGGTGGTGGCAGAAGCCATGTGTGCAGATGGAGAAACTGGGGGAGTGGGAGATGCCCGACCCCGGCTGGAGGAGGGCTCTGACAGGAACCCGAAGCGGAAGTGGGTCCACTCTGCTCTGTGGTAGGAGATCCGGAAACCACGCCTGCACCGGCCAACAAGGCATGATGAGAATGCCACAGGGAGAGTCCAACTTCACCTTCCGCAGCTCACAGGGAAGGAGGGGCAAGAAGGGAAAGGCGTCTGCTTCTAACCCTGCCCACAACAGTTAGAACACATCCAGCCAGTTGCTCCACAAGCGGCCAAAACCAGGCACTCAATACTGGTTCCAGAACCGAGGAGACAAGGGTTCCCTCCATCTGAAGAACACAGTAAGGGCAACTCAGCAAGTCTGCAAGGACACTGACTGTGCCAGCCACATGTGTCGCTGGATGGGTCGCAGGAGCACCGCCGCAAGGAGGACCAGCAACACCATCGTTCCCACCAGTGACGCGAGTTGGCATGCAGTAAAGGGACCACCCACCAAACGACTCACCAACTGCTGGAGACAGTCGATGTGTAGTGGCACAAGGGCCACCATCCAGGCAACTGTCGAACTGAATGCCGAGGAATGCAACACGGTCAACGGCACAAGTTGCGACCATCGGAAGCTCAGGGAGGAAAGGACCCAGGCAGAAGCTGGAAGTAGCGCCCGGTCTTCCTGTGAGACTGGAAGAGGTACAGGTAAATGCAACAGGTAACAACCCAGGAACGGATAAACCTCCCTAAAAACAAACCGGCCAAAGACGAAAGCCCACAACGCTGAATCACTCTAAAGAAAGCAGCAAATGAAAGACAAAAAACAAGGAGAGAACACAGAATGCTCCCATTCCTTGAACTGCTGATGAAACACAGAGAAGGAAGAAGCGAGGGACCGCCAAGGCAAACCCAACTAAGCTGAAGACACAGTGTAATCCTGGAGCACCAGTAAACACAACCAACTGACACAGCAGGGCTTGAGAAAGTCAGGGTGACCTACTCAGTGAGCTGTGCACATGGGTGATGCATGGTGTGCGCATGCGTGGAGGGGCCCTACCAAGGTTACACTGATGATATCTCTTTTTTGGAAGGTGTGGTTAGGGATTGCTAATTGAGAATTCAGCACTTTGGGTCATGGTACAGTATTGTGATGATAAACTACAATTTGCTATAACAGCACTTGTGGTCCACTAGCTATCATGGTAATCTCATGACATGTATAGCACACCCTCTCCATAACAGTTGAAGGAAAGCTATTAAGATTAAACACACAACCCTTAATATCAAATGCTATATATATTTGAGACTTTCAGTTTAATCAGACAGTTGGGCTATTTACATTGTTTTTGATGATTTCTTTCATCTTCACTTATCTGCTTGCCTAGTTTCACAGTGCAGGTTGAATTCTAACACCAACACTCAGCAGTATGTTTTCGATTTAATCTTTATGCATAGTACGATGCACACATGGTTTTTAGTTTACTAAGGTCTGGCAATCAAGAGGGGTTATTATCATGTTATACTTATTACAACGATAACTACATAAATACAGTCTGAATAGTTTACTATAAACAAATATGACTTACGATGCTATCTGGTGTCAGTTTAGGACTTTGGAATGTATGTAAAATCTTTTCAACGAATTACGTATTCAGTTTATAAAAACATTCTTTTCATCAAAGATTTTTCAGAAATGAACTGTCCTAGTAAATGAAAGGAGGATTGTGCCTTACAAACATATAAACAGCATTCCTTACAGCCCCAAACATGAAATGCAAATTATTGTTATGAACATGCAATGAAAAGCTTGCGCAAGAGTGCACAAAAAAGCTGAACTACCTTGGCTGGATGAAACTTGATGCCGTACATCTCCACTTTGCGAGCAGTGTCTAAAAGATTGGAATCCGCTTCTGATGGGGATTCTCCTCTGCACACAAACACATGCACAGACCCACAGGTAGAAGAAAACTACAAGGAACAAACCATTACAGAGACTGCTTTAACTCTTTGGATCCGGCGTTGATAGTATACTATCAACGCCCTATTATACCCTTCAGCCCGCGTTGCTTGTATACTATCAACGGATTTAAACATTTGCAGCGACGCATTTAACGGTGTAAGGGAGGTAAACTTTATATCATTGTAAAGCTCTATCATCGCCTGTTTCCCCTGCACTGTCTAAATGAGTTTCGGAAAAGTTTGGGCTTGCCAAACGAGATTTAAGTGTAGTGAGGGCTGGCCAGGTCTGCTTCCGTTATTCAAAATGGCTACACGCGGGAAGAGGACCTTGCGTCTCTCTGCGGCCCTTAGCATTTTGGAAGAGCTAAATGAAAGCGATACCAGTAACGACAGTCACGAAAGTGTCAGACACAGATTTGGAAGACGGTCAGAGTCAAGAGTCTCGAGACACTGATTTGGAAGAGGAGAGTGGAAGCCAGAGACAAGATACCGAAGCGGAGGGAGGGGCTGTCTAAACAAATAACCGCGATCATACTGAAGATGCCGACACTAAAAACACCTCAATATGCGAACAGTTTGTGAACTTCAAGGGTGCAATTGTGTTTTATTTCACAGTGGAACCATTCACCAACAGATTCAAAGTGGAATACTCCTGATTACTGGATTTCTTTACCTGTGGGAAGTGTACAAGCAGTGAAACCTTCTTTTGTACCAATTTTTTGTGTGTGCAAAAAATGACTATATTTGGCACCAAATAGTAAGTACAATTTAATATTTTTAACTAAAAGTAGTGTTTCCAGTGTGATGTGGAAGAACAGATCTTTCTAAATATGTAAAATATATTATGATGCGTTTGGTAGTTTTCAAGTAGTATTTGTTTTTAAAAAGTGTAAATCTGTGTCGCCCCCTGGGGTTACTACTTTGGGTTTAACCCTTCGGATCCAAAGAGTTAAAATAACATTCATCACTGTGACTATTCTGAGGCCATTCATTCTTGTAATTATTATGTTTTTACAGTACACAAAGGTAGGGCAACTTCAACAGGGCTCTTACACATGCTGTTGGTGGTAGTCCATAACTTTCTGAAGCATCTCAACTGTCTGCTGTCGCTGAGGAAGGAACTTGAAGGCGGAAAGGTATGAAATATCCCTGTACTCATCCACAAGAAAATCACCAATTTCTCCTGCAACAGACAAGTTTTAGGAGCATGCATTATGAAGATGGCATCTCTTGTCAGAATACAAACAGAGGAAGTGAATGGATCTTTATGCACTGAAAACTTATGTTTTCAGCCTCACCAGACCCTAAAAATAATCGTAAGCAAGGACTAGGTGGGGGAGAGCAGAAAAGTCAACAGGTGCCAACCATTTCCACATGTTTTGACCATCCACTGTTATGCCACAAATCCTCAGACCTACCCCTGGGGACATTTATTTGTGAACCGACAACCTTCCCTCATAACAGAAAAAAATCCCAAACAAACAAACAAACAAACAAACTGAGCACAGAACCATAACCTCACAACAGTCTGATTCACTATTCCTCAAAAGGAATCAATTCATGCCCCACCCCATTTTTATGTCAGAACAATAACAAAAGTGCACTAGTGTTGCATCATTAAAAATTTCGAAGTTTCAGAAACGTATTGTCCAGTCTAGGAAAGTTACAGTTCTTTTCTAACTTTTGAGACAGCCTCAGATGGTCAAGTGGTTTAGGGGTCCGCTTCCAAGGCAGGAGATCAGTGTTTCACAACCCGGCCGAGTCACACCTATCAACTGGCAAACTATCAGCTGCCCTGCCAGACGCCTGGCGCTGCAGGGAACAGTACTAGGACTGGTTGGCCCAGTGTGAGTATATAATGTGCCTTTGGAAGGACTGAAGCCTGCGTTGTGACAGCAGTCCCAGTGTGGCAGCATGTAAAGTTTGTCCAAACAACACCGTCCTAATAGTGATATCCAGTTTGTTTGCGGAGAGAGGTTACGCAACAAGCACCCAACCCCAACCCCAACCCCAACCCACCCCTTTTATTTCTTTGAGTTACGCAATTCTGGAAAGTCACTTTCAGCTATAAGCAGGTCTAGAAAATGGATTTTCTCACTAAAAAATAATCTGAAATAACAGAATGTGCCAAAGAACTTTACTCTTGTGTGACTGATGCATCCATGTATGTGTATACACATGCAGACTGAACCACAAAAATATACGTTTGGCATGATATAATACAGAAACAAGTATTTCCCCAAGATCTTCAAAACATTCAGTGCACAGACATTCGTACCTTGAACAATGTACGACGCTAAAAGAGCTGCCGTGTTTTCACTGCAGTGTAGTTCTCCAGTGTACAAATCTCGTCGCACTTGGAGTGCAAAAAAGTACCTAAACAGTATACACAATGAGTTTAATAAATTTCAGCCTTGACACAATTAAACACACAGGTGAATAAATGAGTTTAATGCAAAGAGATTGAATCAATGGGCACAGCTGGGTTGCATTCTATACATCGGCACCAGTTGTGGACATCTGAACCGGTGAGCAGGCACTAGTTAGCCAGCAGATTGCAATTAACAAATACCCCCCCCCCCCAAAAAAAAAATCGCTCTTCTGTAACATGCATGGACAAAACTTCAAACCCTGTTGCTAATTAACATGATGCAAATAGAGTCCATATAATACCACTCTGGCATATGTGAACAGGCCAAAGTAAATGGTATGAATTTGTTTGATATACAAAGAAATATGCCTGTGCATGCACACACATACAAAGAGAGCATGAAAAGTATTACTGTGTGAACCATTTCTTGTAAAGGGAGTTGTACCTTGTAATCTCTTCCTCTAACATGCTGGGGTCAGGAGTGTAAAACTTGACCCCAAAGCGCAGTGGAGTGTCTGGGGACGGCAGCTGTTTAAGAACCTGCTTGTTGTTATCTAGCCAGCTCTGCAGACCACAGACAATTCAGAAAGCTCAGTAGTAAACTTACTTTGTCATCTGTTCCTACAAACGATGCAATCATCAATTACTTCAATAAGAGTCTGTGGCTGGCAAATATGTCAATACATGTTTCTGACGTAGCCTTAGTCAAACCAAAAGTCAAAATTTGTTAAACTTAGTCAACCAACGCCAAGTATATATCTGTATGTTGACGGTCAGTCAAATTTTCTCGTTACTGTTTGTGAACTGGCTAATAAGAAGGAAACTGGTGACTAAGTCTCTCCTATATCTTACAGAACAAATAATGCTCCCACCAAAATTTGACACCGCAATGAGGGACAACTTCACATTTAAGAAATTTTCAAAAAAATATCCAGATTCATCCCAGACAGCTGAGCAAGTCCCACTGGCCGACTTCCTGTATTTAAACACATGGGATTGTTTGAAGTGCAAAGATCAAACAGGGTGAGGGGGAACTGATTCTGTTCAGAGCCAAGAAAAGAAAAGGAACAGCCAGCAAATGTCAGCAACCCTAGGCACTCACCTCATCCCCATAGTGATTGGTGTACTCCAGGCCAAAATAATCTGACTCCAAAAGCTGAAGATGACTCACAACTGCATCCCAAAGCACAAGACCCACAGCTTTCACCTGACAAAACATGACTCTCATTTTTGAACATTTTTGTCAAATAATCATATTTACTTGGTGGTAAAGAACTTAACGGCCAGTTTGATACTCTTTATCAGTTGGTGACACAGCTGACTATAGGATCTCTGGTCCTGAACTGTACCAAATCTGCGGGTAATTACACGTACCGATAATACTAAATGCCAAAAAAGAACTACGCTTCTCTAGTCTTCCCACTACACTCTGCTAATCTGCAAATTAATTAGCACCAAACAATTATCCTGACATATCCAGTTAGGAATCTTAACATGGGACGTACCTATTTAATTACAAAAAGTTTGCATATAACCAAATAAAATGATCAGCTGTCCATTTGCGCTCTGCTGCATGTATATAATGATATATACTATATGTATAGGCAGTTAGTACTCTACATTACACCAATATTTTAAAAATATGCATGTGGGTATGGGGGTGGGGTTAAATCTAGTACAGAAACCGAAAATGTACATCTCACTTCACCCATCCCTATTTAACATACATGTAAAAAACAGATTGCCTTAAACTATACAAGTATAACCCAGGCAATCTTATCTTACTGAAAATTCTGGTTTAAAAGTTTTTAAAGTTAAATCTGTTGATCTTGAAAGAATAACATATGCCTACTATGCACAAGGTTCCACTTGCAAAACAGTAATACGACTTTAATGTATATTTAAAAAAAGGTTCTGAAACTATACTCTACATAAGTATACATTAAACAGAAATCTCAGACGTGCCTGGAAAATGCTTGCACTTTAGACTCAGTCTAGAACAGCTTAAAAGCAACAACTAGTTTCTCACTAAGCACTCCACCAGGCTCAGACCAGGCTGACATTAATACTTGTTTGCGGTCAAGAATCAGAAATACTGTTACTTATTAGAGGGTGTCTAAACATATTTCAGCTAAAGGGGAAACTTGAACTTTGTCAGTGTAATCTTCTGTTCAGTTATTAACAGGCTACTTTTCCTCACATCTGCTCCCAAACCTTTTAATATTTCTTCACTGCTACAGTAGTGTGAAATTGTAGAAGAAAACAGTAAAGGATTAATAAACTAAATCCAAAATCACCTGCAACTCCAAATGATGCAAACTGAAATCTTTTAAAATATATGTATTGATACTAATATGTATGCATTGCAGTAATTAATAAGTAGCTTTTTACATACATGTACATGGGTGTTAGTGTGTATCCACACATGCTATGTGTGCATGTGTGTTTACAATACAATACATTAATTGAACAGTTTCAACTGGTTTATTAATGAGAAGAATAATATTAATAAACATTAAATTGTTAAAAGTTTGCATTAATACTGTAAAACTAATAGTAATACTATGATTGTAATAGTAATACTATGTTTTCCTACTTTATTAGTCTCATTTTTCAACATATGAACTGCAGAAGCTTGGAAGTAAGGTAATACTAATACAACAATAATGTAGTGAAGGTTGACTGGGAACACAGAAATTCAAGCCAAAAAGAAAAAAACAAACAAAAACAAAACAAAACAAAAAAACTCAGTGTGAACACTGAAAAACAGCTTCTGAAAGATGACTAACCCATCCCCCTTTTGGTCATGCAGTGTTGATTTTACTGCACACCACATAAACAAGGCTGCAAGCAAGCATTCATCAGCAAAGATCAACAAATCCAAAACCATCTCTGTTTGCTCCTTCTGCCAGGTTAAATGTCAACTGCCATTACTACAGCCAAAAGAGGCAGCAGCAGCAGAAGTTACATCCCTCTGGCAACTGGCTAAACCTGTGTTGCTCTTTTCCTCACAGAGAACTGTTGATTCCAGACTAATTTGCAATCTCTACTAATTTATGCACTGGAAACAAGACCTTTAAATTTTTTTTAAATTTTATGATACCAAACTTCTTCACAAATACTCAGCCTAGAAATTGTAAATGCTACAAGAATTTCTAGGTTAAAATGAAAAAGATTCACATTCACCCCACCCCTGGGTTTATTTTGGAGTGGTTGGTGGGAACTGGAGGAGGCAGCTGGGTTGCAGATGATTACAGAGAAAGTACATGTATCTTAACTTTAACTTCACAAATTTTGTTGAGAAAATCCAAACTGCACACATGTAAAGTCTTCTGAAGATACTATTATGTAATTTTTAGCAGATTGCAATGAAGTCCATTATTTAGTATTGCTCACGAAGAATATGCACAAAAAGGTCAAATTTGGGCTGTTCAATTCACTGCTTACTGGCACAGATATACGCACTTAATTCACTAAAAACATACACACTTTTTCAAAAATTAAACAATTTTGGAAAACCATTCTGTGAGATTTCTATTATCCAAAAAGTTACCTTGCTTCTGCACGATCACCATTATCAGCCACGAAGGAACATAAATTAAGTACCATCAGTGGGGATAATTTAACAGGCCAATGAAAATGTCAGCATGGATTGGGCTGCTAATGGAAATGGAAAACATTCACCAGTCACTCATCTCAACCATGGGTTCTGTGTAAACAGTTGCCAAGACATTTCACACAGATCAGAATGATCCGCTCACATTTCTCATGTGCTGAAGGATGAGTTAAGCACCCATGCACCCACACCACATGCACAGCCTACCCTCCTCCCTTGCCAACCCATGTATGTTTGCATAAATAAACCTACATGTGTGCAACAAGCAACTGACAAAAAAATGACTTTATTCTGAGATCCATGTTAAAAAATCGGGTGCAACGCACTTCCCTTATATTTTGTTATAAACAGGTTTATTATGATCAGGATCCATTTATTTTAAAAAATCACTCTACACATATCCCATTCCATTTTTTTAAAATTTAACATTTGTAACTACATTTGTACAAGTATACCATCAGGTGCCATAAAAGCTAGAAGCTTATAAGCTGGTCACCACGCATATATATATATATTAAGTATATCGCATCCCATTCCATATGAATTCAATATACTAGTATCTTCTGGATTTCACTAGCCCACTGAAATTTTGACATATCCATTTTGTTCTTTTTAACTTTTTAAAGAACAGTCGCTCTCAGCTTCACATTTTTAAGTACTCCAGCACTTGGCAAAAGCAATAAAATTTAGAGAGACAGTGTCAGAGAAAGGCCAGCCCCTTGTGCATTCCCTTGACAAGCAGCTAGAAATATGTCAATGTTGCCATTCATTCACTGCTCCAACAGGAACAATGTTACATCTTGCCAGAAAGCAAATTACACCAGCCCTGTGAAACCAAATCTATGCATTTAAGGGGAGTCTAAGATAATTCCTCCAAGTACACATCCACTCTAACACATTTCTTTATTTTTTAAAATTTATTATGAAATGTATTCCTTGCTCAGTCAACTCAAATGTGTGTGAACATGTGTTTTGGGGTTTCCCACCACTTGACTCTATCTTGGTGTCAAAATAAGGATTCTCCAGAAAACCCTGAAGTCAGACGTTTTTACATCACTACCTCCCGCCAAACCTAGTGCTGATCTCAGCACCATCAAAGATGACCATGTCACTAATTAGCGTTATCCAATCCACACTAACAGTTTTATAAAGTGACCTTCCATTAATATAGTAGGGAAGCAAGGTTTCTGTGAGATCCACAACATTCTTTGATCAGAATGGACCCACGTGGCGTGCTCTGTTGAAACTTGACCCAACTATCTTGTTTCTCAGTTAACTCTGAGGACCAGAGTGGAGAGAAACTGCTGTAGATAATCTACCAGGAAGGGAACTGATTGCAACAGATTTGTAAATCTGTGTTTTTCGATTCATGCATACTGATCTAAGTGCATGCCAATCTGACAGCCCACTGAGGAGTTTTCCTCTACCCGCAGGACTAGGAACTGGCAGAATCTACAACATTCCGGATCGTTCTTGGCTCTTTGTAACTATACCTCCAGAACTCTGGCGAAGATATCTCCTGCCTGCTTTGCTGCTGGATCATCTGTATTCGCCATAGAGTTCCCACCTACTGTCAGAAGTGTCCTCACAAAGCAAAGTTGCATGTTCTGGAATCCCGTCTAAGGGAAATAAGGCACTGTTTGCAGACAGATTTTCTAGCGCAAGTAGGTAAGAGTGCCAACTGTGAACACTCAGTGCCAACACTCAGTGCCAACTGTGAACACTCAGTTTAGAATATTATTCCCTCCACATACAACTGTGTATGGAACTTGGGAAATGAATGTAGTCTAGTGTTGATTATCAGAGAAAAGCTACAGCGAATTACCTCAGACAGTTCATCCAATTCAGCTCTTGAAAAATTGGGTGAATTACTGGAAGCCAAGAGACAATGATGTGTTAAGTCATCATTGAATGTATTATGCGATAGAAGAATTGTTGATGTATGTGAACCTGTTATATAAAAGATGCTACTGTTCATACTTGCCTATATCTATTTTCCAGTCTACCAAGTTTCTAATTCACAGTCCTCATACTAAAGTACTATTTATAGATGTTTGATCATTGATGTGCTAGTCTGAAATATTTGTTGTACTTTGGTGATTGTGTAAGCGCCGTACGACATTGAACGATTTAACCTCACTGATTGCAATGTGCAAGATATGCAAAACTCTCCTTAGCTGTATTTAAGATGTGGAGATGTGGGGAGAGCAGTTTTAAGGGACAGAGGTCTTTGTTGTCTTTAGCCATTATAACCTAAGCATCATAAATCCAAACATCTGGCATATATGTACTAAACTAGTACAGGGTCCAGTAACCATAAACAACAATCCACCAGAAGAGGTAACAGAGCAAAGGCACAGCAGATGCCAAATGCGAGAAGGAAATCAACAGCAGGATCAATAAGGCTGACCAGCAATTTGGCATGGTGATGGCCGCCTGCAGACTGACTGACCTGAGTGTCCATTCCAAAGTAAAGATCTTCAAAAGTGTTGTCCTCAGTGTTCCCCTGTATAGATCAGAGTGCTGGAAGACCACTGCTACATTTCAGCACAAACTTTCAGTTTTCCAAACC
Organism: Lanistes nyassanus; assembly: GCA_004794575.1. Lineage (NCBI taxonomy): Eukaryota > Metazoa > Mollusca > Gastropoda > Architaenioglossa > Ampullariidae > Lanistes > Lanistes nyassanus. Next base: position 544,750 of record SMGT01001152.1, on the reverse strand, counting down.
AGGTGTCTTGAAAGAGCTTGAGAATTTTCTGGCTAAACGCCATTTCCAACAAAGAGCTGAGATGCCTAACAAGAGCAGCCATCATTACTGAAATCATCCAGACATGTCATTGGAGATGGCTTGGACAGGTCTGCAGAATGCCCCCAAGCTCACTGCATATAGCAGACCTCCGATGGATTGCCAGGGGAAATAACCTAGTGTAGAACAGTGGACAGGGATCTGAACAGTTGAACTCTGACCCTACAGACCACACAGCATCAAGAGCAGAAGGAAGTGATGCTGCCTCCCTGCTGCCCCAAGCACCACATGGTGCAGAAAGGACTGAATGATGATCAATGCATATAACTGGAGTGCACTGTAGTCAGTTTTTCTGCCAACATTTCTGACCCATGCTTGTTTGCTAAAAAGGCTTGGATGAAACTAAATAATTCTGTTCAAAATTTTAGCCTGGTCAATCATGTCAAATGATTTCAATCATAGTCAGTCACTCACCTCAGTGTCAGTCTCATATTAAGACAAAAACAAACAAACAAAAAACAACTGGAAACTGGATAATTCTAATGCAGAATTTTGGACTTGCATGGAGGTTGATAGTTCAAATTCAGAAGTGGCCAGGGATTATACCATTGAGTTTAAACATTGTCCAGACTCCATATTGTCATCCCTGAATAGTAAACTGGGTCTCTGCAGTAGTCATCTTACTGCTGCTATCAGTCTGGGGTTCATTTCAGTGCACAGCTGAGCAATGGGACTACTATCCCTTCCTAACAATGTGAAACCACTGCAAGATGAAAGTTCTGTCCCTCTAAAAGAACCAGTCAACTGAAAACTAGTACACACAGTAAAATGGCCACTCAATAGGATGAAGCAGTTAGGATCACTCTCTCACACACAAACACAAAATAAAGAACAATAGGTATAAATTGTACCATCAGAAATTAATGGACTATTTCATTACATTCATTACAGAACATTACTTACTGGAATCTGAAAGGCATGTACGGTGTCATTTAAAAAGGTCACACGCAAGTTGACAACTTTGCCCTTGCGAGGTGACTTGGGTGACCGAGGGTCGGCCATTGCGACCTCATATATCTGCAATCTATTTCACTGACATTGACTCTCTTTCATGACCAGGCCCATGTCCTTGACCTGAAAGGCAATCATACCATACTTTAAGTGAAAATTACAACAATAGATAGTAATTGTGTGACTGTAACACCACTACTTATACATTTGAATAAGATTGAAGTAACACATTTCTCCACAAAGACTCCACAATTGTTACAATGGTCTGGAAAAAAATGTTAATTTCTTATACTTTAATAATTGTCAGTTTGCCATGTTAAATAAGATGTTAATTCATTATAATTTAATGATACAATAGTCAGTTTGCCATGTTAAATAGGCTTAACTCAATGGAAACTTACTAGGTTACTGCAAACTGGGTTGTGATCTGTAGAGTTTATGCATGTTAAGTGGATCGTAACAACAGAAACAAACATTTTAAAATAAAAAAAAACCTTGCACACAAAACTACAGTATTTTATGGGAAGAAAATAATAATGTCAAACAGCTGAGCCTCTCTACAGCCACTGCATCTTAATTATATGCAAAGGAAGTATTCTATTAGAACAAATGTTGGATTTTTGTAAATGACCATCTGTCAAAGTGATATTTCTGCTGAAAAATGACTGCAGTGTCCTAACATACCATTCCGGTTGTGAAAAAAATGTGAAAATATATCTTTATTTGAAAACACTAAGTGCTAGGCAAAGAAAAACAAACAAACAAAAAAACCCAACAACAACAATAACAAAAACTGGTGAATTTAAAGACAAACATTGCACGAGATTTAGCAGAACTAGAAGCTAGACTTTCTGACATTTTTAATTTTCATGATTACCATCGATTACAACCACTGTTTGATTCTTAAGATGGACTTTGTACAGACTTTTTGCTCATCATGCTTTACTTAAATATTTTTAATGCGAAAAAAAAAGTGTTGTAGTTATGGTTACCTGGACAACCCTAATTTTCTGTTGTCACTTTTGTTTTAGCCCACAAGGGACATAATTATACATAACCTTCATGGATAGCTTCCCTTTGTTTCCAAATGGCTAAAAATGTATACCATAATACCAACCCTACATCTTTTTGGCCATGTAACCTTAGCCACTACACTTTTTTTGTCTTAAGAAGCAACAAATTGGCAAACTAAAGTTATGAACTTACTCAGGTAAAGGCATTCTTACTTTTTTAAACTTTTGTTTTAAATGATATGTAAATACAGTTCATACTGTTTTTGATTTTATTTGTCAAAATCATCTAAAATTAGGACTCCAGTGTGTGCCCAGACAGTACATGTAAGAACCCGTTTTTATCCAAATTGCCTGTCACATCATTTAAATCCCTCATCTTCAAGCCACATTTAGTGCCATGGGTCTACAACTGGTACTGAGATCAATTACAGATAAACTGATACAGATATTTAAATTAGACTGAATCTACAAATAAGCTGACTGGGTGATGAGCTATGCAAAATCTAGAGAATGCAAGGCATGCATGGATTTGAGACTGAGACCAAAGCAATTCTATCTTCCTTGTGTCACTTGAGACCAGCTCTCCACGCTCAGGTTAATATCAACAGTTGGTAAATTACTGAGGCAAATGAATTTGGTTGTTGGGCAAGTAAACTATTTGACATGCCCAATCAGGCAAGTAAATACATGTATTTCAAGAATTTTTTTAAATATTTTTATTTTCAAAGGAGAAGCACTAGTCATGTTTAGACAAGAACTGCCAGACCAACGCGGCTTGTGAAAATGGTGTCAAGCATCAATATCCTTGAAAAGCTACGTTGTCTATACCTACAAAAGGTATGTACGCTGCAAGTACCAGTAGTCCAATCATACCTACACCACATTTTCTCACATACTGAACATATCACAGAAACCGTGTCACTGAGAAACTTAGTCCAAAGTGTCATAGCAAAGTGAAAGCTTGAATGGCAATGTTTTCATTGGTGCAGTTTTCCCTCTTCCCAGGGACAGAGAGATGGGAGGGGGAGAGAGGCAGAGGGGGGCAACTAGGTCACACTGACCCTGGCCCTAAGCAGGTCAATACTGTGCACACTGGTAACACAAGGCACAGAGGAACCTCAAACCCCACACCAAGACAGCATAATCTCCCTTGAGATTATGTTCACTCAGCTTCTTTACCCACCCCCTTCCCCAAATGCTATGGATACATCTTTCTGAAACTGTCACAAAGCTGTCTATCCCCCTCCCCCACTCTCTTTCCCTCACACATTCAATATCCACGTAACTGGATGGATGAAGACGACACACTAACTAGTTCACTCTCAAAATAAAAAGGGATGGAACAGATTAACCGGATGATGATTTAATTCAGACTGTCATCTTTTCACAGTCTGACTGTAAATAGACCGCACTCCTCCTATTTTGCTAGATGATGTAGTTCACTTGTAGCTGTACCCACGTCTCAAGTTGACATGTATTGTAAGCTGCATGGTGTTTCTCTCCTGACATTTTTACCACTCATTTAACCAGAGGGAGAGGTTAAAACTTGTGGTCCATGTGTCAATTTTCCCTCCATTGTGAACTAGGTCAGTGCACAGTCTTGCTATTATTCCCATGTGCTGAATGTATGGAGAGCTGAGGCTCTGTACACCTCACACACAGCTGGGAAGGGGGTTGGGGTTGAAAGAGTGGGCCAGGGTCTGAGAGACAAAGGTACAGAATACAGTGCACCACACCTTCACTGGCTTCAGCCCCATATGTTTCTCATTCTCCCAGATTAAATCAGTCACCATTTGACACCTCCCCCCACCCTCCCCAACATCCTCTGGGTGATCTGAACTCTCACATGACCCCTGCTCTGTCAGGGGTAAAGTACCTCCTTACTTAACACAGTCACTGTCCTAGTCCTAGTGGGGAATGAACCTGATAAAAATGTGATAACAACAACAATACATGTAGTAGACATGACAGTGCATGAACTGTCAGCGAGGTGGGAGCACCAGGATAACATTAGAACATCCTACAAGGATTTCAGCACTTGACTATTGCAAATCAAATAACATCCTCATATCCGAGCATATAATTTTAAACAGTCTTAAGTACCACCCTACCCCTAAAGGGAATCCCGCTGTCAGAATGAACACAGTCAAGCCAAAAACACAAAAATTGAACTGCTGCCATCATAGTTGTATATGCACTGCTATTTTCCCTAAAAAATATTTGCACTGCTGTACTAGTAGTAGAATAGTTACCATAAGCACATATCACAGTAGGCATGCATTCACATAAATTTAACTAAAGTGTATATTTTAGTAAAATACTTTAGGCTTGTGGCTGTGCACAAAATATATATCAGACAAGGAGACGTTGCTGGATGCGTGGCTAGAACTCAGGTTTTTCGAAAGGGTAGTCACAAGCTAATTCCACACCTCCAACCTCCCCAGCTCACTCATTTAGTGATGGGTACCTGAAACCATTAGGGACAGTAACTTACTAGCCCAGTGAGGGAGAGATGTGCACCACCCTCACAACGCTGACCCACAGAGGAGTGGTGGTCTCAAACATCCTACTCCCCTACAAACTAAAACAAGGAAAAGGTCAAGGGACATCCTCCACCTTTATCCTTTGCTTTATATCACATGGCATAAAATAAACTACATGAGGACAATAAGATTAATAAGAACACAATTCTTCACTAGTCTTTACTTCACTTTACTGTACAGATCAGGCATTCATTCTCTTTATGGCTTTAGTCTTGCTCTTAACATTCTTATAGTAGATGTAATCCAGTGGTATATTACTTATTATTATTACACTTCTTAACCACTTTGAATTTTTTATACTGGCTTCGGAGATGCTGCCTACATGAGTATATGTGCTTCGTTTATACCTGGAGTTCCTTGTAAACTTGCAACAAACGTTTCTAAAAAAGGTCATGATCAACTTTTTTCCAGAAAAGGCACACAGGCACAAACCCCATAGTGGGCTACACACACAGTGTGTATGATCCAACCTGACAGAACAGCCAATCCCCAATGTCCATCTAGTCTGCTGAGACAAAACACCTAGTGTAAACTAAAACTGGAGCATGGGTGACACTGATGTAGTGACAATAAATTTACAACCAACCAGTATGGTCCAGGATGCGGGATGACAAAATAAAGAGTACACATACCTTGCATATCTGAATGATCTCCAGTGTTCAATTCAAGAAATCATGTTAAATCGGGGGTTTCAAGCCAGACCACACACACATGATATTTTGTTCAACTGAACTGTACAGTGTTTTGTCCTCCATGCATTTTACCTTGTGTGACAGAAAAACTGGTGCATGTGACTTGTAACACTAATAATAATACGACCCTTCCCTCGGCATTCCTAAAAATAACATTGATTTAGTGCTTTAAGATTTTTTAAAATCTATTGTTAATGTTAGACAATTAAATAACATCAATAATAATTGTTTTCAGTTTCTCACAACCCTTTACCAGAGTTTTAATTTACTGTTTAGTAATAGTGGTACATCACATTAACTGTAAATTGTTTGCTGTTTGTAGTAGCAGCAGAAGATTCAGGATGTTGTCTCCCACCCACATACCTCTCCAGTAAGCAACAAGGGAATGACAGTATTTTTCGAAGTGTTTTAAGGATGGGTTACTCATTGAAGGCTGAACTGCATGCACGAGGCTCAAGTGCCCATCTAACCCCGCTCCTTTTCAAATGCACTATTAGAAAAAAGACTCTGGTATCAAGGGAGTAAAAGTAAATCAGCAGCTTAACAACAACAACAACATTATCTGTAAACAATCATTAATTACCAATTAATAAAAACATCACATTATTCTGTCATGCTGAGGTACTTTTCACTGAACACAACTGGTGAACTCGTTTGGTCTTCTAATCTGGACCACATGCAGTAGAGATTATCATCAATCATAAACTGTACTAATTTACTTTTACTTTTAGCAATATTAATGATTGATGTGGCTAGGCAATCAGAAGAAAGATGCTCAAATAATAAAGACATCGTGTTATTAAAATTAGGCGGAGGTGCAAAAGTATGCTAGAAGTTAAAAAGTAGCTTTCTTTACTGTTGGAGCATTGCCTTAGCTAAATTGTGTTTCTGTTATGTTTGCTTTAGAATGAAATCTACCCAGCAAAATTTTTTGAAGTAGACTTTCTTTACTGGTCTCTTAACAAACATGCTCACCAACACACCAGCAAAATATTCTAGAGATAGGCATGTAAATTGTAATTGAATTACACAGACACTTAGACAGACATCAGAAACTGGGGGGGGGGGAAGCTTCAGTCTTAGGTTGCGCTTTTAAAAAAAAAATCAGTAATGAATGTTAACATCAAAAGGGGCAGGGGTGCAAGGAAAAAGATGTGTAAAACATGGTCCAGTTTGAACTAGAGCGGACAGGGTTAGATGTCTCTCTTACTAAAATCAGTTAATATCAGCACTTTGGTTGAAACTAGTCTCTCATTAAACCTGGCTTTATATTATTTCAAAAGGCCTTGTTGCACTCAGTATGTTCCAAAAATTGGTCACAGCATAATGTCAACAGCAGTTCAAGTGAACAATGGAATATGAGTATCCTCTGACAAAGATGTCACCACATAACTTTCTTATGGTGTTACAATACATAAACTACAGTCATTAGTATCAAGTCACACAGTCACCAGTTTTTGGGTTTTTTTTTTTTACAAGACATTCTGCAATTATTGCTGAGACAAATGTTCACAAAATTCATTTAATTCACCCCCCACCCCCTATCTATGTCACAGCCAACGTGACTTCAGATTAATAAAATGTTTATAGCTGATGGTTGTCACTACAGCTGTCTCACTGAAATGCACATAAAGTACCCTGTCCATTAAAAAAAACCCTAATAACGACTTTTATGGTTAAAGAAACTTTTACCAACTGAATTTGTGGCCTCTCCCTCCAGTGAAAGTGGTATTCCACCTAATACCACCCATCCACCCAAATCAACATTTCAGTACTCTGGGTGAAATGCATGCACTGATGTTCAACTGTTCTGCTTCTGATTGATCTGTAATAATTTCTGAAACATAACCATAGTCATCGAAACCTACTTTTATACTTATAACAATTACACTTCTTTCGCAATAATTTTTGATATTTTACAGAATGAAGATGCAATACTGCTAACCAATTGTAGGAGAACGAAGGGCGAGAGAGGGTAGGTGGGCACATCTGCACCCAAGTCAACTGCATCGTTATATTTGGTTAACGGTTTTTCCTACTACCGCTGACAGCGCCTTTTGTCGTGTCAGAAAAGCTATTGGTTTGAAGTGAACTGAAGGACAACTCCCGTCAGAATGACAGAGAAGATTAAAACGTCCTGACGCGCATGTTTACTAGTACACATCACTCAAAAGGTATTTAATCCTAGCGGCCATGTTGGCTAGAGAACACAGATGCAAGAGATCTACAAAACTAAACGAGCACAGTTACGGTGGGGGAAAGGTCTCTGTCCGACTACTGCACTTTGAAATACGACGCGTCTCACTTCAAAATGCGTCGCTTTTTGTGGGGGGAAATACGACAAAAGGAACTAAATTTATGATGATGTGTGTGAATGTCGCACGTTGATTCGATAGTGAACTTGCCATGTATTTCAGCTGGCGAGAGCTCCAGCTCAACAGAAATTAGCGTCTACGCTGTTAAAACACTCCCACCAGATAGGCCTACAACCGCTAGTAGGCCGGTCATGTCCGGAAGTTTACACTCACCTTCATCACACGAAGAAGGAACAATGAATACTCTAATCCACAACCAGTTAATCCATTCTGAAATAATCATCGATGTAGGAGGTCAAATCCAGGCACACGGTACGTTCAAGGTCTACAAATCCTTCGCTGAATACGCTACGCCTCACACACATTCGAACACTTCTGCTCCGGCGTTGGAAAAATTCAAGGGAGGGAACTCTTATGACCCCTTTCCTTGACCCGTCGCTGCGTGTGCCTGTGGTAGGAATCAAAACTGGGTGTGGGGAGGGGGGAGGCATGGTTTTTCCTATGGTCATCGATCCAAATTTTCTGCATTGATTACTTCAACGAACCATAACGCTTATTACAAAGAAGGAACTGTTCATGGCATCGGTAGGCATACTCACTGGTTTCCGTATAACATTTACAAAGACGATTATTTCAGGATATATATATATAGCGTTCGTTTTCTTGACCTGACACACATTTAATTTTAGGCATGCGCTTGACACAGTGTGCACGAAAAAACAATTTCAATGTGTCTTCAAACAAATGTACGAGTACTGCAATGGTGGGTAGTTTATTCAACTCACGTATGGTCTATCGATCCTCCCCAATTACCCCGCCCCCCTCCCCCCGAAAAAGCAAGACGAGTCATTGTAATTTGCATGCTGGTTGACCTATATGTGTATATATATATAGTTTAGACCTCTTTATTGAACATATCTGAAATAGAAGCGATGCATATCCCCACCCATACGAAATTAACATAAATAAATATCCTATATACGCTCATCAAGTCCGATTTGCTTGACCTGTTCAACACCACGTACAGGGCTTTACGTATATACGCTTTCGATAAATTTCTAGAATGGGAAATAGCCTTTTTTTAAAGTCTAAATTGGTACCATACGATCGAGTATCGATATGTAGGCATATCCGAACACAAGAAAGACAGCATGTAAAAAGCTGCGTATATTGTTGTGTACAATTCAAATACTAATGAGAGGGGGCGGGTGAGAAGCTAGGCCAGTTTTACAGACTTCAGGAACTCGAGTAAATAAAGTTAGGTCAAGTGACGCTACAGCGCGCTCCTGGGCTCGACAGTTGGCCCTAGGAACTCTGAGCGACGTCATCAGTAGTCCATGTAGTCTTATAAATATAACAGGTTGGCTTACATCAGTGTTCCTTTGCTCATACAAAGATGCAGGTAAAATACACAGGGCGAGTGGGCCGTAGGACCCTTCCTATGACTATATGAACCTTCATGCAAGCCGCCCCTGCCGATGCATTATTGGTCTCGTGTATCTAAGGTTGCAGGTGCGAATCTGGCCGTGAGCAGGGATTATATCTTATAGAAGTTGAAAATTAATATCGTGCAGATTCAGTTGGTTAATTATGTCTCCAGTGTCCGTCCTCACTTCATGGTCATTTAACTGCAAGTATTTGTAAACAGCGAACGTTTCAATGCCTAGGTAGCTATAGATTATAGTGAAAGAAGGCTTCGCCCAAAGCGAAATCACTGCAAGGTGGCAGCTAACACACTCTAACATAACCAGCCAACCACTCCCTCATTAATGACAACCGGCGCGTGCCTGATGTGGTCTGCACAGTGGCGTCATACGACGTAGGACATGGATGACAAAGTGCCACTCAGCCGACGCTCTTGGCCGCACGCACCGGAAATTATCACTTTCAATTTTAATGTAACTGCGCTATGTTCGGTGTGCACAGTGAATCATTGGATCTAGGCCTGCGTGCCCCATCCACAGCACCAGCGGAATAACCCTTGACCTCTTGCTGACCCCGATGAGACGATTTGTGCACCGCGCCTCTCGACAGCCACGAACGCCCTCGGCAACCGAGGTCACGAGGATTACCTTTGACTGAATGTAGTTACTCCCCCAAAAGGATCACTACCGTGACGTGGTTTGGGGGCTGAGAGCCTCAGCGACCCAGAGAGCTATGCTGGCTGGACACATGTACTGGCAGGGCCACCCATGCCAGACAGGTCAAAGGGTAAAGGCCAGACCGAGTGATGCCTAGCCAAAACAAAGTACAGGATAGGCTTTTGGAACGTGAGAACAATGTATGACACAGGGAAATTAGCCCAAGTGACATCAGAAATGAGAAATTACAACTTGCATATCTGGGAATCAGTGAGAGCAGATGGACAGGCTCAGGAAAACTCAGGACCAGCAGTACAGGAGAAACAATCCTTTACTCAGGAAGAGATGACAACCAGCACCTCGAGGGAGTAGCCATTATCCTCAAGAAGAGTGTAGAGAAATGTGTGAGGGAGTAGCCATTATCCTCAAGAAGAGTGTAGAGAAATGTCTGAGGGAGTAGCCATTATCCTC
>SMGT01001152.1:514942-528919 GCA_004794575.1 Lanistes nyassanus | reverse complement strand
GGGGGGGGGGGAGAAGCTGGACTAGGGAAGAGAAAGACAAGAGGGTTGATCTTGTAAATGTGCTGGTGCTACTTCTTTTCTTCGTTTCGTTCACGTCTTTTAATGCAAAAGTATCGCCGTGGGACACCGGTTTATATATCTTTAACAACAAATGCTTACTCTAAAATTTCCCCAGTACACGAGGTTAGGTCTCATTTTCATACAACACGTTGTCACTGTTCAAATTTCCAGTACAAGTTCAGGAACACCACCAGATGTTCAATTTACGTTAGTATAAGTACAAACAATAAAATAAGTACCAGTCCTTTGCCTGCCATACTGTCTACGAAAGGCTAATTTGTATTCACTCCAGCCAAAGTATTCATGCAGCTAACTGAAGACCTGATAATTCTCGCCTCCCGCACGCAAGAGGACAGAACAGGACGAGAATAAAGTCTTCCCGGTACGGCATTCTAGCTATGAGCAACTTTACTAGTAACGAAATAAACACACAGAACGACAGTACCAGCTACAGAAAAAAACTAATCAACGAACGGATAAGCAAACTGCGACACAGGAGACACTCGCACGTACGTACAGAGAGAGAGAGAGAAAAGGGAGGGAGAGAGAAAAGGAAGGGAGATAGAGAGAAGGAAGGGAGAGAGAGAGAGAAGGAAAAAGGACAGTCAGGCATATAAGACTCCGAATTCCGAGCAGAAGAACCAAAACCATGTGTCGCAAACAAAAACAATTTAACAGAATAAATCAGGCTTATAAAATGAAGAATTATCACACGCTGGAAAATTTGAACTTTAAACTGTACTAGTGTTTCAGAAACGGAGACCCATTTCTGTTTACGAAAGGAACATAGGCTAAAAATCTCAAAGAACGAGCAGACATATAGCCAGCATGACAAGCCCAAACATTTCCTCACGTTTACAATTAACACACACACACACACACACACAAACACAGGCATGCACGCACGTGCCAATTCACGCATAAGCACTCATGCGATTGAAATATGATAAGGCACGAAACTACATCCACGACATCATCAAGTGTGCAATTAATGGCAAGATAATTAGTTACATGATAACGAACTGTGAAAACAACGACATCGTAGGTCCGTGGGACTACATGTGCTTTGTTATGTCTTATCCAACGTGAACATCTAACTGTTGAGACAGTTGTGTTGCAACATGACCACTTTGTCTGCCCCAGGGGGTTTGTTTGAAGCCTTTGATTTGTATGATGATGATAACGACGATAATATATCTTTCCTATATTCTGCCTCAGCAAAAAGAAACTTAGCAGCCATTACGCTTCCTGTTGCATAGCAACAAACATTCCTGCAGGAAAATGAATACGATTGAAGCTGCCACCGGGACGTGCAAGATCTGAAGCAGATTAAACCAGTTTTAACTTGTTTTATTAAAGCCAAGTTCACATGGCTCCACAAAGTCCAATGAAGACAGTGGCTAATAACAATTGACTATCTCCAGCTAGATTTCCAATTTCGTTCGAAAAATTTAACCCTAAACCTCAGTGAAGCTGTAGCAAAACATCACATCTGAGCACGGCTCTAGTCAAAGAGCAACGAAATTATATCGTGAACGCGTTACAGACAGCAGACGGCTAGACTATTTATTCGCCGTTGTTCATTCTTTTCATTGGACAGTCGAACCGCGTGACTTGAAAATAAACTTTAAAATAAATGAAATCATCGTTGCAGACAGCCGGATTAGTCTTTTTTTAGCCACTTAGTTTTCTTTCAGTTTAGTCAAGCTGTGTGAGGTCAGCAGAAGATTCCGACAATGCATGAGCAGGTTTTCCTGTCAGGACGTTGAGGAAGGGGTGGGTGGGAAGTACACAAAGCGACTTCTCTCTCTTCCCTCACACACAGCTCCAAGTCTTCTGGATCATATTAGATGTACTTAAGATACATATTTAGTTCAGATCTGAATCCAGTCATATTCAGTGCAAACAATGACTGGCTTTGACGAGCGTTTTTATTCCCTGATCATACGTAAAAGCAGAAGTAAAATACACAGGGTGAATGGGTCTCAAGACCACGCTTATGGCCGGGAAAGCGGCTATGAACCCTCATGCAAGCCGGCACAAGAACACATGATTCATTCAGTGAATAAGTTACGAAAGGCCGCTCATTTGATAATCACATGCCATACATTAAAACATCCATTCCTTTCAATTTAATTTTCAAACAAGGCTGTAGAACAGATTTGTACAGTCTCTTTTTGAGGTTACTTTTTTCTGAGCGGAAGACGCTAGGCAATAGAAAGACCTGAAGTTTATCTCTTTCGGTCGATTGATTCCCCCCTCCCCCACTCCTCAGGATTTGGTCGCCAGCCACGGCCCTTTCCTCCTCTCGACAGTCTCATCTCGACATTGTAGTCTAGTTTTCGGCGCTGTTATGTCAGTGCTGTTGTGTGTAAATATTTTACAACCCATTACATCTCGCTGTGGTCAAGAATTTAACACGTTGTCATGAACGGCGCTTGTTACGTCCTTACAGGTTGTCATGAATGATAAATTATTACTTAGAATTAACAGGATGTGTCATGGATGTGTCTCTACCGTTGTGTCATTTGTAAAGAATGACAGTTACATCGGGAAGATGAAAGACAGAAGTTTCGAGAATGGTCTCCCACCCCCACCCCCCAGACCTGCGTGGACAATCACGCCTCTTTATATTTAGCTGCAGTCGCACCAAAACCCCAGCGGAAGAGGCCAGCACGCATGCGCATTGCAGTGGATGCCCCCTGAGACGAGCAGCAATTTGTCGTGTCGCCTGAAACGCGGCGAGGGAGGCATGCGGCACATTCGAGCCGAGTGTAATTACAGCGACCTATTGATATCTGCCTAAAATTGATCTGGCAGCCATGCAAACTGCTGGCATTGCAAGATGAACAGAAAAACAAACCCATACACACCTCCCGGTCCTTAGCTTGTTCGATCCATTTTCCCGTCAGGGTGCAACGATACGTCGCGTGAACACACAGGAGTCTGTCTAGTCGGGGAGTAGGCGCGAAGGGTTACTATGCACTCGATAGTTTATGACGAAGGACTGTACAGCTGGCTAATATATCGAATATCTACAGAGCAGTACAGCAGGGTGCGCACAGCATATGACGCGGGATATCACTGATTTTCCGTGCCCTCGCGTCACTCTCTAGGATAAAACAAGTTTTGAATTGGTGACTTCCTCAGGCCCGGCTCACATCCGCTGACTGTATTCAAGCCCCACCATTGCTGACGTCGGCAGAAGAGGACAGGAAAGCTGAACGTAATTTTGCGGCACACGCAAACTATATACGTAAAGACGAGGACTGTACTTGTTCTGTCCATCCCACTAACAAAGCAGAAACATCTATGCCCGTTTTAGGTGATTTTTAAAACTTTAAAGGAATTGCCGATTTCACTGACGGCATTTTGAAGCTCCATAAAAACATGTTCAAGTGTAACTTCCTCCGCAAGAGCACGTTACGGCGAAAGTCCAAGGTCAGTCTCCTCACTGGCGTTCGGGTCTCAAATGACTCTCCGCACGTGCTGCTGCAATAAACAACAACAAAACAAAAAGTGACAGTGAAAAAAAATCTCAAACACACGCTCGTGCACACATTTTGAGACCGTCCCTACAGCTATTAAAAAGAATGCGAAGCATTATCACTGATATAATAATCTAGGGTTATGCAACACGTTCATTAATATAAATGTAGGCCTAATACTTCAGCAATTGGAAATCAGTCTCTAAGTTTCCGCGTAGGCATGCATAAGTGCATGTGTTCAACTATATTTTCTTTCTCACTTGAGCACCCACTCACGCACGCATGCACTCAATCCAAGCACAAATGCACTCGCTCCACGCACGCATGCACTCACTGCATGCACGCACGCACCCTCGCTCGATGACTTACATTATAAATCTGAATAAATCTATACTCACATCTATAAAATCATAGCCAACTCTTAGTACGTTTTGTGCAACCATAGACATAAGCATCCACCGGCTAGAATTTAGCCAATCTCAGCACAACTCCGATCCTAATGTAAATACATAGATAATAAGATTTTTCTTAAACTGTTGATGATTCAAGTGGACAGTAATATTTAAATTAGCCACTTGTCTTCATTACACACACACATATGCAAGTGTTTGAGAACAGAGGAGTTTTCATTAATTAAAGTTAGCCAACATAACCACGTGCTGACGCTGATTTTTCTGCCTTAATGCAAACTACACAAATGGCAAACAACCAGAAAGAGTTTCTTGCAGTAACTCGAATCAAGGGAGGTTATATTAAATTTCTCCATAACCTTTTTGATTTCTATTTGCGATTTCGTATTTGAGGGTTCTAATTAATGATATGAAGTTTGACTGTAGACTAGAGCGTTGTTTGTATCACCAGCACGAGGTGGGGAGGTGCGGCCGTCAGTCTGGTGTGGTCATCTTAGTCGTTCAGTCAGTTGGTTTGGCGGTCGGTCAGTGATGGCGAATCTGAAGGAGGAGTTAGTCTCAGGTTTCTGGCCCAGCTCCGACGGCTAAATGGCTGTCCACACGCCTAATCGAATAACTAAATGAACACCAACCCCAGTGGCGGACGCAGCAAAGCCAAACTGAATGAGTGGGGTCAGGTTTTATCTTCGATTGATCCATTTTAGTCGGCGCGTCGGTCACTATGTGGCGGTCATGGCCGCTATTCAGAAGGTAATTTGGAAGCTCAATCGGTAACTTAGCAGGTGAGTGAATGACCGCGCGCTTGTCCGGAAAATATCAAAGAGATGACGGATTGCTGGACTGTCTACCAAACGGCCAAGAAAATACCACGTACCATCTCGGACACAGCCAAGCCACCTGCAGGTAGGCCAGTGGCAGGCAGCTTCACCTTCTACCGGTTGTTAGGATTTATCGGTCGCTTTTTACAGGTCATTCGGTCAGCCTTTTTCAATGTATCGATCGGTTGATTTGGTGAGCCCCAGCCAGAGATGGACTTTCGGTCATTTTGTGATGTATCAGTCAGTTGGTTTAGTAGACCACTGCCAAGCTGGCCACCCAAAACAGCTTTTTTTCACGACATCGGTCAAATGTGTTGGTGGGCAACAGCCACAAATGCATTTCCGATCATTCGGTCCGCTTTAGTCAGCTTTTCTGCTAGAACGGTTAGATCGTTCATACGGGCTTGCGGTAACCTTGCAGCACCAAATATTTTTGCTGACATTCTGTCTATTCAGTTTTACTCTCGTGAAAGTTTGTTATTAAAGCTTCTTGTTTAACATGAAGTTAGCTCCGGCGGGGAGAAGTGGGGGAGGACGAAAGGTGTTGGAGGAAGGGGAAGGGGGTATTCAGTCCTGGCTGGTGGTACGATTATTCGCTGTGCGGTGGCGTGTCGGAAAGCAGTCCAAACACTTGCGTCAGGCTGATGGAAGCTGACTTCTTTAAGCGACTAACAAGTAGCGAACCTCTTCTGCAATACAGAAACAGCGACATGTTCAGATTAACTAAAAACTCGGAAAACTATGCTATTGATAAGAAATCATTTTTTTCCCTGCAACATAGAAACGATGACGAAAGTACCCAAAAAAAATTCACAGTTCTGTTGAAAGTGGCAACATTTAAGCGCATGTTGTAAGGATAATGTTGTTGATGATTTGGGAGGGAAAGTGCTTCCACCTCGCGGTGATTTCGCACTGGGTGTTCGCCTTTTACTTTTAGTGCTGTGCAGTTAGGATGTTGTAAGGATAAATAATTTCGTTGTGTTTATAAGGTCATTATAAATTACCACCTTTCCTGGAGCAGGCGCAAAGGACAAAGTACACGAAGGACAGAACACATCTTTTGTGTATAGTCTTGCAGGACTAAACACACAGTAGCTTTAATGTGTTGTGCGCTGTTATTTTAGCTTGCCCAATTGTAATTCGAATGGTCGCGCTTTTCTTGAACGAAATTTGGCCGAAATACAAAGCACTGAGTGCTTTGTTTCTCCCCCACTCCCCCGGACCGAAGGCTGTGTTTTACCAGGCCAGTTTTTTTTTTAAAAAACCTTTAGCGTTTTTTTTTTCTCTGTCAGACGTACACAGTGTGTTTATCCGGTGTGTTTTGTCCTGCGAGGCTCCGCCGAAAATAATTGGTAAATAATGACTAGTAGTGATGCGGAGAAAAAAATCTCTACAAACTTTGCGGAAGCTATAAGAAGCTAGGTCAGTGTGACCACTTGTAACCCATGCCAAAGTCCACTTTCTCGTCTGCTAAGAGGACACACCAATCTTGCGTTTGCACAAGTCGCAGTGGTTCTCAGCTTGGTCGATGGTTAGGCGACAAGGTTAGATTTTTTTCCGCTTATCTCCCCTGAGGATTTAGCCTAGTCGATGAAAAAGTAGACTCGTTGCCAAGCACTGAACCATGTTCAGCCGAAAGAAAGAAAGAAAGAAAAAAGAAAGAAAAATAATGGGAACAAATCCCCCCGCCCCACAAAAAAATGAAAAGAGTCTGCTTTGCTGATCGCAGGTGATACAACAAAAATTTAAAAAACCAAAACAAATGAAGTGGAAACCGACTGGTTTTAAGGCTGTGTTTTATGATAAAGCTTCACTGCGCAACGCCAAGACCAGAGCATTGACGTCATTACATACCTGACAGAGACAACAGGTGCGATAAGCAATGATTAAGTAATTTGCGAAAATGTACTCCATGCTGAAACCAAACAAAAGCATATCACGGCGCGGCGGTTGCTGTGGCAAATGCCAGATATCGTCGCTCTTTGAATGTATTTATAGATGTGTGTGTGTGTGTGTGCCTTTCGCATCTGACACCATTCTGAGCTTAGTATATAAGCCACAAACATATAATCCAATAAATTATATAAAAATGATAATAGGCTTTTGACCCTCAACATTAGTAATACAAATAAGTTTCTTTAACTGATTGTTTCCTTTCTCCATTTACACTTTAGTCGCTTTGTAGTTATCACAAATCATAAAAAAATATTTTAGGATCTGGGATTTAGATAAACATTGTTAAGAATAATTTTCGCGTTATGATTGGCAACTGGTGACGACGAACTTTCGGATTCTCATGCCAGAGTTAGATCTTTTGTTGCTCAGGGGCGGTTTTTGGGGGATGAAGGGGGCAAGGGGGCCTCCCCCCCCCTCAGAAGATAACGAGAGAAAGAGAGAGAGGGGTGGACGTTATATTGTGCCTTTGTGTCGGCAATTCATAGAAATGGTCAGGTTACAGTCGACCAGCCCTTCTCCATCCTCGAAAGCGGTCGCTTTAAACCCTAGACTACCCAGACGGTCTTCTCATGCAAAAATCTTCGAACGTTAATAGACATGTACATGTGTTACAGCAGACAATTCAATGCTGTGACGTGCCACTTCAAGACGAAAGTGGAACTCCTACAAGTGCATCGAATGTGGAGGTACTCCGGCCATGCACATTTCAAAAACGAGCAGTTAAATGCACAGACTACTGGCTTACATCGCGTGCGAAGAGTGGAAGACTGGACACTCTTCAGAGCTATTTACACCCCCCCCCCCCAAAAAAAAATCTTCATTTTCTTGCCACTTGATTTAGAGCATTTTCTGAGCCTGCACTCTTCTGCGGGATCTCCACTAATTTTTAGCGCTTGCGTGCTTACTATACGCACTCCCACGAACTTTTGGTCTCTGCTTTAATTTTAGCGTGTGCTTATTGCGTACTCCCACGAACTTTTTCTCTCAGATCTGGTTTAATTTTAGCGTGTGCTTACTGCGTACTCCCACGAACTTTCGCTTTTTGGAAGATAAAGACTTTGTAGACTCACGTCGCTGCTAAGCCAGAGGGCGGGCTGCTCGGCCAGCGGAGAGAAAAATCGACCGTCCCTTGTCCTCTATCTCCGTCCTGTTATTCACCGAGTCTCCTCTCACAGTCGTCTGAGATGGAGACGAGTGGACAATGCTGACTTGAAAAGCGGTTTCCACACGCTCAGGCATGTACGTCATCCTGCGCCAACCCCCCCCCCCTCCAGCCGTGACATCCCGCAAGACCCTGGTCTATACATCTCTTCATCCATTATAAGAGACACGAAGAGTTCAAAAGTTATCTTCTGAAAGATCTTGATGTTTGTTCAGTGAATTCCAAAATTTGATTTAGGTTTGGGTCTTCGATTACCAATTTCCAAGACTTCAATTTTTTTTAAGTCTAGCCATCAGCTGCAGGGGCATAGCAAATTCTGAGTTTACGATTTTGTTTCAACACAGTTCGTGAGAATTCCTATGGTCAATGCTGGGCGAAAATGTGCATTTACGTAAAGAGAAAATCTGCAAATCTCGCACAAACGCGTATTTTCCCGCAGTGCAACGTGGATGGGGATTAACTTATGTAACCATAGCAACAATCTCAAGTGAAAGGAGGCGTAATGCGGGATAGCTTGGGGGGGGGGGGGACGGTGTTCGGAAGACAAGATGACGGGGAGATAAATGACGTGAGAATAAGAAGGGACAGCTTAAAACAAGAGCTATCCATACTGAAATTTGAAAACAGAAAACAGTGTTTCACTCTTCGATGGCAGCCATGCAATCTCTCACTCACTCTTTCTCCTCCTCTTCTTCTTCTTTGCACAAAAAGGATTTACTGACGCACATCACACAAAAGCCGGTGGTGTGAGAATAGTTATCCGACTATCCGCGAGCATTAGTGCGCATGCCCTCGTCACGTTTATGTATTTCCTTGAATAGATCTCGGCGATCTATTTCCTGAGTTTTAATCTAAAGTTCTCAAACGTCTGTCTGCCAACTGTCTGAAAAGTCTGATCGATCCATTGGCCCGTTTTGTTCCTTGTCTTTAAACACACACGAAATAGGCCCCCTACTAGTTTTCACTTGGGATCCGTGCATTTTCATTACACTGTTATTTTATTTGCTGATGATCTTAACATTTAATATTGAAGTGTTTTAGCTTGCTGTGGTAACAAACGTTTAAAAGCATGACTTATTTTACTAAATTTCCCCTTATTTGTTTTTTCGTTACTTAATCCACACACGCATAGGCAGTCACACATGCCCAGTACAAGCCCTCCGGATAGCGGAAAACTATTCTCACAACTCTGGCAAGCAGGCAGACAGGCAAAACACAACCTAACTGCAGTCCTTGATCCGCAAATAACATAACATAAAATATGGGCACAAAGAACCAAATTCGTTTAAGTTCCAACCCCTATAAAGTCTGATTCGACTTATGAGTTTGTCTGTCTGCTTAACTGCCTGCCTGCCCGTCTCCCTACACACCAAACGTTTTCCTTCTTTCTTTTTTTCTCCTTTTTCTTTCTTTCTTTCCTTGCGTTGTTGTTACCATGTTATGGCTAATCGTTTGACTAAAAATTAGTCTGACGATAAAAAAAAACTGCGTTTAAAGTTTAGAGATTTTCGAGATCTCCGGTATAGACCATCCAAGACTTGTCTGTGCCAGACATGTTTATGGGGATTGTGATTTAAATTATTTATCAAATATGCACCTCAAAAGACAACAAAAATGCTTGACAAAAATCAGACTATGTACCCGGAGCGTTTTATTTGAAAATAGAATGACCTCCCTTTCAGCAAGAGGACGGACGAGCATAGGCAGCACGTTTTAGACCCGGATGAACAATAATAAATAACGAATAAAATAAAAAGGAGGGGGGGGGGCAAAGTAGAGAGACACAGGATTTTCGAAGGATTGTCCTTCCTCATTCCAAAGTGTTGATCTTTGGGCAAGGATTTGGTAGACCGTCACACAGGGTGAGACAGAGAAGCGGAACTAAACATGCACACACATAAGCACGCACGCACACAAAGACAGAGAGATGAGTTTGCTGACTACAAATCAAACTGGGTTAGCCTAGGATCCCATCAAGGGAAGCGCGCAAAGGGTGCAGGGAAGAACTAAGGGCACAGGGGCCGGCCGGCCATGTTCATACTATCGATCTGACTTGGGCGATTCCTGTCAGCAGTGGCAACAACAGCCTCGAGCTCTGGACTCGCCCAGCCACTCTCTGCACAGAGGCGATACGTAGCGGAAACAGACCACTTGAAATGAGAGTGATTGCTTCCGGTGCACGCTTCAAGCGCCCTCTTGTGGCTGGCCACGCGACCGAGGAAACTAGTGGTTTCGGACTGGTCTTCCTACTGCACCCAGCACTCCACCGTGGTCTAGTGATTTCGTTTTCAAAGTTCAAATGCGCTGCTTGGACTTCAGCCCTTCTTGCTTGGTACGAACATTGCAGGCTGTGTCAAACAGCCGGCAAAGGTCAAGGATATTCAGGGTCAGCTTTGAAAGAGGAAGACGCCTTTGAACTGTTGCACCAGTTCGTTTTCTGAAAGTAGATTCAAGCAAACGTTACGGTCAGCATGCAGCATAACAGTAACGGGTACTTTGTCACCGACACAGATGCTCATGGGTTCGGATCTCGTGTTCTGCACAAGTGCCTTCTCTGTGCGTGGCACCTCCTTGCCGGGCTGGTCGTGGAAGTTTGAGCTTTCTCTCCCTTTCTCTTCCCCCATAGCCCTCTCTCCGCCCACACCCCTTCCCTGCTGGCTATCGTTGGTGAATTCACGTTACAGTCATTTCGAAACACAAGTGCGATCGTCCCGAGTCCAGTTCCTGCACGTCAAGTGGATTAGAGTCCCCTGCTGTTGTTGGTGCACATAAGTGCGCGCTCCCTCGCGCACACGCAGACACGTATTCAAACGCACACGTACACCACCACCTTCAGTTCTAACTACACCACCAACCTACTCTCACGCAGACTTCAGCTGTGCGACGTCGGGCCATTAACCTTTGAACATGTCAAGCATATAAGTGGTAAACTGCGGCCAGCTCCATCCTGGGAGAAATTCCGAAATGTCAGATGACAGCGTCACGCGAAAATAAAATAAATCTAGGTCAGCAGAAGAACATCATGTGACAGGCTGCAAATCATGCCTGCTATACGAAATGGACGGCGGCATCGTAATAAAATGATCGCAAGAGAAAATGTGAAGCTGATATTAAATTTTCTCAATATATTTTATTAGGAATGTGTTGTACTAGTTTTGTATATGTATAGCTATGTATAGCTGCTGCTACTGAAAAGCGAAACTTCTGGAAATGAGAGCTGGGGTTTTGGGGTGGGGTGAGAAAACATTGCATGAATAAGAATGTAAACATCACAAATATCTACACGAACCAATATATGTTTTAGTTCTTAAGATATTTCTTTAACATTGTCAGAGTTATTATTTATACCAGCAATTAAGCTGTACTGAATCCAGGATTTAAAAACTATTTTCAATCAAATCTGTAATAAAAAGAACACTCGAACGTCTGTCCCTCGCCCAAACCCCCGTATAATGAAAACCTGTAATTTGCCAGTCCTTATAACCAAAACTATTTGCCAAGACATTTTGCCTCACAGCAAATGCGTACAGCTCTATGATTCTCTTTCCTGCCGACTCCTTCAAAATTCTGTGTCGGAAAACAAACTCATGCTGACTATTGATCGATATCCCCTTAACCCCTTAACGCCACTTCAGCCTGCTGTGACGTGTATTTCACTGCATTAACAGAAGAAGCAAGGTACGATGGGGTTAATTTGGGGTTGGGGGAGGAAGGAGGAGGGAGTTGAAAGGGGCGAGTACTGCAGAGAAACCCCGATGGTCATCTCTGTAAACAAGTGTCACATTCACACACAAACCTCGATGTCAGCTGTGTAAACAAGTGTCACATCCACACACAGACCCCTATAGTCATATCTGTAAACAGGTGTCACATCCACACACAAACCCCTATGATCAGCTCTGTAAACAAGTAGTGGTAGTGGTGGGGCGGCGGCGGCGGCAGCGGTGGTGGTGGTGGTGGTGGTGGTGGTGGTGGTGGTGGTGGTGGTGGTGGTGGTGGTGGTGGTGGTGGTGGTGGTGGTGGTGGTGGTGGTTAAATAACAAAACGACGATTTGGAAGAACTACCAACAATCAATTATCCGTTCAGACACGCGAAGGCGGACTTGGTGTCATGGGAGGGAGTGATAACGACAGATGGACAGACAGGCGGAGGTGTGAATAGTTTTGTTGCTTAACGTCCCGCCGCACACTAAGTGCATATCAGGACGGTGTTGCTTAGACAAAGTTTACGTGCTGCTACACGTGGGACTGCTGTCGCAACAAGGGCCTCAGTCCCACCCAGTCACATTATACCGACACTGGACCAACCAGTCCTAGTACTGTTCCCTATAGTGCCAGGCGTCTGGCAGGGCAGCTACTACATTGCCAATTTTTAAGTCTTAGGTATGATCCGGCCGGGATGCGAACCACCGACCTCCAGCCTCGGAATCGGACGCCTTAACCACTAGACCACCGAGGCGGTCGGACGTTTGGACAGATGGGCAGACGTACGGACGGGTGGAGAAACAGATTATTATATTAAAACAGATGTCGGGAAGAATGACAATCCCCCTTTTTTCCTCTAATCTTTTTCCTCCTCCACTTTCTTTTTTTTTCTTCATCTCTCAGCCAAAATTACGGAGGAAAGAAGCTGGTATAATGCCTGAGGAGTACCTTGTTTACGAGCAGAATGCGGCCAAATAATTTCGTCCACAACATCAATTTACGCTGCATCAGTGCGGGGATCTCGGCCAAGACGTGTACAACGGAGGGGAGGACGCCTTTGACCAGCACGTTCAGACGGAATGGAGTGCGCATGTCCAAAGCTTCTAAATGATTGTCTTGATCTTCAGACCACTGGTGCTGAGGCCAAAGGAAACAGGGATAATAACGGCGAAACAGGCGTAGGAACTTTATGAAAGTCTCGCCTGAACAAGACTGGCTTGAGACTAGCAGAGTGCGCGGTCCTTCTGACTCAGTCAGAGCCCCCCCCCCACTCCCTCCACACGCACACACACACACACACCTATAGTTCACAGTCCTGATACGCACCTAGTTTGCAGCGGGAAGTTAAGTAACCAATAAACAGCCAAGCAACCCTGTTAAGATTAAACAATAAACCTGATGAAGGTATTCTGCTGCATATTTAAAAACATGCAACAGGTCAATTTGTTCGTATAGTTGTTTCCAAAGACGATCTTAAAGCATCTGCTTTAGAAGGAACCCCATCAATACAAATTGACATACGAGTAAACCTATGTGACTGTTTGTGGTTTTTATATTAAAAATCTTTCCACTGGTTCCCCCACCTGTTCCTTTTCACTAACGCGAGGAGAGAGAGAGAGAGAAAGGAGACAAATTGCTATACCTTCTCTTGTGTCTAGTTTTTCGTCTTTCTGTATTTTTAGGGAAGTGACGTTGTTCGATTGTGAGAGACACCCCCTTTTTGTTACTCTGTCTTTCCCCTGCTCTTGATCTGACTTTTCCCCTTCCTAGACTCTGTGGCGTCTCCAGACCACCATCACAGAACACCCCCTCCCATAATCCTCCATTTAATCCGCTGAAGAGCCGACCAAGAACTCCACAGAAATCACGGTAAACGTAAGTCAGCGCTAGCCTGATGGCACTCGATCGTGGCCAAAGCACGCCCTCCTCACCCTCCCCTCCCCGGTCCAGAAAGACGATTGGCCGAGGGATGGTCTGCTTCTTCACTTTCAAATACTTCTTTACTCCAGCACGCGGTCCGTCACCAAATCGTCCTTCGGCGACTCCAGCGAGAACGCAAAGTGCCGAGGGGGCACACAGTTGCCTGACCAACAGTCGTGTGGTGCAGTAAGAGTAACTTGTGGCCAGCAAGTGTTTGACAATTCAAAAAATGATTGATTGTCTCTGTTCTAGTACCTCGACCAGTCTCCCTTCGCGCGGCATCAGCCTGTTAATGCCAGCGATCAAGTGTTTGATTTAGAAGTTATACTCGTGAAACAATACCAATTTGACATTATAGCAAACACACACCGAGATAAATTTTACTGGGAGCAAAGGGGCAACAACTCACGGAACGGAGCACATAGAGAAAGATGTTGGTAGTTGGTGGGGGGGGGGGG
>SMGT01001152.1:488362-504521 GCA_004794575.1 Lanistes nyassanus | reverse complement strand
GGGGGTAATGCAGGGTGTCTGGGGAGCAGGAGAATGGTAGTGATGGTTTGGTGGTGGGGTTGGGGCGGGACGAGGAACGAAGTACCCGAAAAAAATCCCCGACAGCCAGAGAAAGCGTGTGCAGCAGATACGTACGGGATTCGAACCCACGCTCCACTGGCTTACCGCTATTAAGCCACTAGCTTTTCCCCACCTTAGCCCTGTTTGGGAGTGAGTGCGCGCGTGCGTGCTTGGAAATATGTGTGTATGCGTGCCATTCCACGAAATAAAATCGTGTTTGTGTAAGCTGACGATCGAGACGATGTGGCGGTGCCAGAGTCTGAAAACGACTCCCAAGGTCAGTGACACGGTGGTCAGACGGAGCTGGAGGTGGGGAGGGAACGAGAAGGAGGCGAAGGACATTGTACATGCGCAGTCTTCATCTGCACCCAGTTGGCGAGTGTCACCAGCGTCACACTCTGTCTGCCATTTCCTTGTCTTAATTTAACGCCTCACGTCTCACAAGACCGGAAGCCTCCGGTCAGGTCGAAATTTAATTGTAGCGTCGCCCTCTGGTAATGTACCGGGCAAGAGATTTCCTCTCCCCCAACCCCGCCCTACTCCACTCCTAATTCCATTCCTCTCTTGATATCTTCCTGGAGAGCTGATTGTGGAGCGGCGTCTTACACCCTTTGATGGCCACAGTCTGCCCTGTGGCGCTGGTTTGAAAAACACTTATCAAAACCATTTAGCTACTCGCTCTCTTCTAACGGGAAAGCTTTGCCGGAAAACTTTATAAAGTCATTTATGCCCGTGTTTGTTTTGTAGGAAAATTGTCAACTAGGCAAAATATATTTAGAAATCGTCATACACTCTATTTAAAAAAATATTAAGACTGACACGCGAACCTTACAAGGCGAGTCCTAACTTTCTATTCGTGTTCTCTTTTACAATACCCATATACATTTATCTAGAGAGTCGGTTTCTGAATTTGTGATGACACAGTGGGGAAGCGCCAAATCTTCACTAATTTTAATCAGCCACTAATTTCCATAAACCCAAGGGGAATTTTTAAAATTTCTTTCTTTCTTCATAATGCTGTCTCCAAAACACATTTTAAGACTACAGACAAAATTAATTAAGCACAGAGGAACCTGTTAATTATGACGGAAAATGTTATAATATGTTCTTAACAAATGTGATATAGAAACACTCCATCTCTTTAAAATTTGTTAGCGTAATGGTTTTAATTTTGGAGAAAACCTGATTGGGACGTTGTTGCTAGAACAGAAGTTTTCGAAGTAAGACAACTTTTAATCTTTCGTCCACGAAATTTCTAGAAATTGAAAGCGTCAGGAAGCGTCCTATGGGTCTTTACCGCAGCTGTAAATGATGATTACAGAAAACTCCCCCAAAAGCACGCACTACAACAGACCTTTAAAAGCCAGCTCAACTCGCTCGCTCTTCATTTATCTGTTCATAATGAGAAGACGGTTTGGTTAGCGCTTTTCTTGAAGAACTCTAGCTTCATAATTCCTCAGAGTGAACTTTCTTCTCCGAAGGCGCATGTGTCATGCAGACGAAAGACCGCAAATTCCAGATCTAGTGCTCCCGTCTTTTCGCGACATCTCGCGAGCAGCACGGCACACATCTCACGGGAGATGGCGGGCAAGGACGGATCGATAGAAAGTGAGCACGAGATTGCGCGCGCTGCGTTTTCACGTAAAATCGATTGGCGTGCAGACGACACTTGCAGCCCAGCCAGGTCCCCCTAGCCACATCACACAGGCGCGTGTGGCGTCGATCGACTTAACGCCATGCAGAAAGTGTGAAGCTGTGCATCACTTCCTTTGAACACTAAACTGCATGGGGACCCAAACATTTGTGAAAACAGCACACACACATACAGCCCAAACTACGCAGTGCTCCTTCTAGACAGAAATAATAATTTGAAAATGAAAGAATATGACTGTTTTTTGAGGTGATGAGGCACGTGAGGGTCTTTGTGTGACAGTGGAAATAGTTGTATTACAGGTACTTACAATTTAACGGGACAGAGGCCGTTTTGAAGCGGATGATTGGACAAAGGGAAGTAACAAAAGACAAATAGGAAATCAGAGAAGTAAGTAGTCTCCCATGCTTTCTTTGATGTAGGTTCCAGTGTTATTAAAAACGCTGTTAGGTGGATGGGATAGGCACTTTAATAGGACAAAGTAATGTATAAGGCAGATGAACAGGACACAGGTATTCGTCCATAAATCGGATGAAAATATCAACAAATAAATGTAAAGTGTTCTGAAAGCGTGTTTATTTTACCACAACAAACTCTAGGCATTCAATACAAAGCAGTAATACACTGTTTTACACTGTGTCATTCATTTCGGCAGACCAACACATATCCAGGACGAGCCCGAATTCATAATTATTAGAATGGCAAACAGTTGTTATTAGTAATAACCCGTCACTGATCGAAGCGTTTTTATTTTGCGAAAGTTATGAGGCCAGTTAAAGATAATATTATGTGTGGGTTAAACCATTTTTGTTTATGCCAGACCAAGATCACGAACAAAGGTTTAAAAAGGGGCGGGAGATATAGTAAAATAGACCTCGTTCCTCGATCAGATTATGTCCTTTAAATATGGTTACTCCTATGGATTTTTTTCTTTTTGAACTATAAAAGAAAATTTTAATTTGCTGCCACTAATTTTTTTGGTTTACAAAACTATTTTTATTTCCAAAAGCATCGAGCTCTCCACTGAGAAGTGACAGGTCACCAATGAATGTGTTAAAGCATATCACAAAAAGTAAACTGTATACAAAGTTTTTTTTAAAAAAGCAAAGCAGTATATGTTTTGTCTACAAGAAAAGGCTGTAACACCCCATCATTAGACTAGTCGTAATAACTATAGGAGACAAACAAATTAAATGCAACTAATTTTAAAAAATAACTTTGACCTATGTAATAAAGATTGATAGACTAATAATTATAAGCATGGCAAAGTACGACTCACGTTACACTTTGCCTGATATTAAGGACTGCATAACCGGTTATCCTAGCAGCGTGTGAAAAAATAATGTACAATACTCATTTTTATTCACAACTGCAGTCACGTGAACTATCATGGTGTAGACTGCGTTTTACCCAGCAACTACCATGTACACTAAAAACTCTTGCCACTGTGTCGCCGACCAAAGTATTAAAATATGCATTTACTCTAAGAGGAAATTCACATGAGCGTAAAGACCAGATATCGGCGTTTAAGATGACATGGGAGTTTCCGCTTTGCACAGGTGCAAATATGTGGGTAGTGCGACGCCATTTTTTACCCTCTTTCTTCATCATATTCCTCCTTGTCGATATCTTCCTCCTTATCAGGTAGTCAAGCAAATAACTAGATGATTTTTGGACGGATGGGCTTTCTATAGAGACGCTTTGCGTCGCGTCTTAGAGCAGCCATTTAAAGGTGTCTTGTACATAAAAGGCCTTTGCTCTTAAGTGATGTAATTTCTAGTTGCAGGGCCAGATCTTGGGGTGCCTAAAAAAAAAGTCCAAGGGGTCCATCGTGTCACGGTACTGGGAAGTTGTTGCCCCTAAATCCACCGGCTAGGGGGACCCTGGGCTCCCGCCAAAACCATTCCAAGCACCCACCCAGCCCCCTCAGATTGACTAATCCAGCCCTAATTTGTAATGGAACGGTCAAACGAGCAGCACGAAACACTCTCAGAAGCCAGCTTCTGTAACAAGAGTTCTTCTGCAACTGTTTGTAAAACTGATAATTAAAATAAAAAAATCAGATTCAGCCATGTCACGTTGCAGAAACAGTTGCCGAAACAGGCGCAGGGTAGCTGTCTTGTATAGTTTCCCCGCAGTTGCAGGCGACAGATGAGCCCGCGTATGCAGAAAGTGTTGCTATAGATAATGTTTAAAACCCATTCCCATCGCTTTGGTAACGGTACTCCAACAAACATTTCTACGACTGCCGGCGCTTTGGAGAGGGTTTTACAATAATTTTTGTATTTAAGAAAGGTGGTTCGCCTGCAAGGGATGTCACTGGTGTTTTCCTATAGCAGAATATTTTTTTCCAGATAGAGTTTTTTCCCTTAGACCACGAAATACACATCTTGTTTGGAAGCGAGACAATCACGCCCGCCATTTGTTTCAGCTACTTGCATACCTTTTTTTTTAAACGTAGTCTTTTACACAGCACTTACACAGAATGGATTTAAGGTAGGAATCATTTTATTCTTAAATTTTTCTTTCAGCATGCATTGGAACTCATGGGCTTCTTACAAGGGACTAAAACCGTCTATGCGCGTAAAAATGCATAGGGACCCAATCTAACACTGCTCTTTCGAATTACTACACATACGGAAGTAGTTTGCAAGCAGCATCTGTTTCAGTCGTGGGGAAATCAGTGTCCCCGTGAGTACACAGTGGTATCAATAGATGATAACCCGATGTCGAGATCTAACATTGTTAGACGTAATACTTGCATTCCAGTATGAAGAAAAGTCAACGAAAGGTACACTGCATGGCCTTACTGTATGATGAATTTAAGATGCTGAATAGTTTTCATCATTAACAAATCTTTGCAATATAGGAAATCAAAGGAAGACTGCTACTACCTTCATTATTGCTTGAAACATCTTTCAAAACATTAGAGCATGAAGTGAAACATGCAATAGGCGAGAGAAACAGTTGCTGAAGAATGTCAAATGGGAAACAGGAAACCCAGAGTTGTCTCCCAAATCTTTCGTTGCCAGACGTTTTGTCTGTTGTGACCGTATGTATACTCACACAGACATAATGCAAACACAAACATGCCCACAACAGTGTCACTCCTGTTCTGTAGCTGATTCTGAAAGTAGCTGCATGGGCTTCCAGGTTCCTAGTTAGCCTTCTCACAATCGACTGTTAAAACATTTTTTTTAAAATTGAAGCGAATTAAAAAGCTGCCACAGTTGTGCTTGTTTTAGCAGTTACAAAGAGCGCACGAAGCGACAATATACTGAAATTAAATAAAAACTGCAGCAAACCCCTGTTACAACAGACACCTTAACCCCCCTCACACGCAGCAACGTTGACAACACATGGAAATGATTAAGCAAAACGGCCCTTTCTTGCGTGGCAAAACGGTGGCCATTGGCACCTGTGGGTCGGCCTTAAGATGGATTCTGTTTCGTTAGCAAACCCTTAAAAATTCCACCAGGCGGGGTATGGATGACGTCAAACAAAGCCAGTTGCAGACAGGAAATGACGTAAAAATCCTAAGAAGCAAAATCATGAGTCATTTTCTGACACAGAAACTCCCACACCTAGTCATCCCCTGCAATACAAACATTAGTCGAGATACTGATGTGATTCATTTTGAGGACACTCTTCGTGCTTATGTAAAAAAATTAAAATCTTTGAGTATGTGCATTAGCTCCAAAAGAAAATAAAGGCATTCCATGAATTATGCGGGGAGAAGGAAAATATTGTTCTTGATACCCTACCTTTTCATTCTGTTGTACCCATGGCCTCAGTTTAATGATGACATTACAGACTTGCTGGCTGTCTGTGTGCAGGGTGTACTGCTTACGATGAAGATACTACTGTAAACTACAGAGAAATGGTGACTGCGTGACAAACACTATGATCCACAGAGCGGGAGCATGAAACTGCATGTGCCATTGCGGGGCAGAATGCAAAAAATAAAAAATAAAAAAATAAAAAAAGCACGCGAAATTCCCCCTTTTAGATTTTCGGAGAATCAAAGAAAGTCGCGCAGCCAAAAGACAGGTGGTACACACGTGGCACACGTGACTGTAAGGTTAACTCATTGCACGTGCGAAAACACCATGTTAAGGATGTGCAGTTCAGAGCATGCTCCAGGCTCCCCCGCCTGCCTGGAAAAGTGCATTTACGCTAAGAGGAGTCTAGTATTTGTCACGCATAAATACTGACATATCGGCATTTAGACAAGTGTTGCCTTTTGGCGAAACCGTGGGCTTTTGGGAAGGAGGCAACTGTTCAGAACTGTTCTGAGAAGTATCGCTACCCAGGAACTTTGCGAGTACAGTGAACAGCGGACATGACAGTGAACAGTGGACGGAACACTCCCGAGGATATTTGAAGGCGCCGACTCCAGCCGGGGTGGCATTTGAAGGACAGCAGTCGAGGTCAGCAATTGAGGTCAGGCGACTCTGTACAGACCGAAAAAGTTGGCGTGGGGATTTCCTTCCAAGTGGGTGACCCTGCACTCACCAAGGTGATCGTCAAGCTGAACTCTGACGACGGAATGCCGGTAGAGGGCGAACAGGCCTATCTGAATGGAGGTGTCGACAGGAACACGGCCCCTTGGTTGGTAAGGGTTCCCCCTGGTATGGAAATACGGCATCAGTTGAGAAACAAATGTGAGAATAGGACCATCTGTCAGTGTCGGACTACCCGTCGGAGGTTCTATCATGTCGGAGGGACATTGAACGCTTTGTTGGGGGGGGGGGGAAGAGAAAAAGAACCACCCACCTATCCCAGCAAGCAAGCGACCGACCGAGCGAGCAAATAACAGAAAAACAATAAATATAAATAAACAATAAAGCAGAATGACGATTGTTTAATGGCCAGCAGAGAAGCAAGAACTTAACAGTACAGTAGTAGAAGCTACTCACTCATTATCTTGGGTCAGGTAACTTCTCATGAGAACCTCCTCGTGACCACCTCGGTCCACCACCGTCTTCTGGGCGCAGTCAGTCCTTGAGGTGCTGAAACTGATTTACGAAAACCAGCCATCAGTATCCAACGCCCTCTGCTGTAAAGGCCAGGGATAGCTTGCATGAGCGTTAATTTCTTATCCACTTCCGGTCATAAGAGTGGGGGTAAGGCCCATTCTCCCTGTGAATTATACGTACACCTTTAGGAACGAACAGGAAAAAAGAACACTCATGCAAGCCAACCCAGGATGTTTGCTCTAGAAAGCAAAATCAGATCGAGTGATGCTACCTTCTTTTACACAACGCAGCGGACTGTAATTCGAATGCAGTGCAATGTACAGGTAGCGTTGCGTGCCAATTTATAAAATATTACCTATTACCTAAATATTACCTATTTACAACTACGTGCATACCCACACTTAAGTACTAAACTAATATAAACATGCGACCTGCCAATATAAACGCACCACTTACGGCAGTACAGGCTGACATGCACCGCCAAATAACGTGTGTAGCCCGTCTTTCATCACACGGGCAAGTGGACTAAGGGAGATAACTGTCATTTACCGACGTTTTGAAGCAGACGGCAAATACTCAAAGATGGCGTGTTTGAAGAAACAGGTGACCCCTACAGAGAAAAATGTTATTATTTAATGGAAAAACAAGGCCACAGTGCTCGAAAAATTCCAGAAATATTCAGGAGAACCCAGACTTGTATTTCCAGACTTCTGAAACGAATTCGTTTGGGAAATCGTAAGAGTTTGGCGACCTGCCAGAGTGGCGGTGATGAAAGAAGACTGTGGGATATTGTAAGGAGTGACAGTAGACTTCACAGTAACCTTCAACCACGAAAGAGAGAAAATCAAGGTAACAGGACTATGACAAAACCTATTGTCATTTCTGAGATCAACCGCAGACGCTAAATCCAGTGGTGCAGATCTAAACTCCATTGGACGGTAGACAACTTGAAGGACATTATGAGTATTTCTCACGAGATGATGGATATTCTGTTATTCTGCAAAGGGACAAGTGTGGAGATATCTTGGTTAGCGGTAGCGACCTGAGTGCCTCGGTATACTGACACGAACCATCAAACTTATAGTGTGGGGTTACATCTCATACTTTGACATGGACTCTTTCACTCTTTGGCGTTTATAAAATACATTATAGACTTTGAGAAGTAAATTCAAGTTCTAGACAACCACCTTTGGCCATCTGTAAGCAAACTTTTTGATGCGAATTTATGGGTGCTGCAAGACCATGCTGGGGTACACAAGCGTAGCGGAAGCCACAAAACAATATCGCTGTGCTTACATGACCTGCAGAGTCTCCTAAACTTAACATCAGCGAAAAAATTTGGCGTTTTCGGGAAAACAAGGGAAAATGTTAAAAAGAGCCATGTCATCAACATGGTGATTGGTCTGGGGAGAACTTTTGAGTACTAGTCCCATTATTTTTCTTCAGTCACCTGTACCAGTCGCTCCCAGCTCGTCTATGTGAAGTTCTGATTTGGTAGTGTCACATCACCAAACGTTGGACAGTTGTGAAGTTTGTGGAAGGTAGGAGAAAAAATTTTGTACTTTCTTTACATTTTGCCCAAGTCGCCGCAAAGAGTGGTGCTTTTATAATGTCACGTCGCTGTAGATGCACATTTATAAGCCGAAATATTTGTGTATGTCTCCTCCTTGCGTAAACGCATGTCTGTACGTGTGTACATGAATTCATTTTATATTTAATCCTTTGGTTCGTTCGGAATTCCGGACGTTCGTAGCGGATATCAGTACTTTCTGGAACCAGGGCTGCCTTGCATATCGTTCGCATCTGCACTTCCCATCATAAAAGTGGTAGTAAGGACCATTCTTACTGTATATGTTACGTGAACCTTTACGTCAGGAGACACGAATGTTCATGCAATCCAGCTCTGGGCCTTATTATGCAAGACACTGGCGTTTAAAAGTATACATGACACAGTAACAAGAAGCTAGCCACTCACTTGTCAGTCTTGCCTTTCACGACAACCTGAGAGTAAACAACATAGACTCCGTTTTGGTCAACTTCAATGCCCCGAACTCGTCCGTTTGTATCATCGATCTTCAGTTTAACCCCTCGAGGACTAAACGATGTAGTTCTATTCACGATTCTGTCCCAGAAGAGGATGCCGTTAGTTGCTGCAAGTAAATTTGTAATTAAAAAATAAACCTGATGGCATTGTCTGCAATAATTCTGAAAACGACCGATCGGGTACCTATTTTAAGTATCACGCATATTTCACAAAACCCCTAAACCTGGTTTTATAGTTAGTTTTTCAAAAAAGAAAGCAAGCAAAGTATGAAACCAAATTTCGTGCATCATTAAACTTCCATGGCTGCTGGGGATACAAGTCTAGTGTCAGCATCAAAGGAGTCGATTGAAGGCGAACAGATGCGGAAAATACATCAAATAGAAGAATATCGAGTCTCTAACTCACCGTCTCCGGAGAGAATGATTGGAGCAAAACCTATTTCCGTACACAAGACTTGATCCCATTTTGAGGAAATTATGTCAGTTTTTGTAACGGACAGCTGGACTAATTTAATCTCACCACTTATTCCACTTAGTCGAACCATGTGAGGCCCCCTTAAAACTACACCACACAATGATG
Organism: Lanistes nyassanus; assembly: GCA_004794575.1. Taxonomy (NCBI): domain Eukaryota; kingdom Metazoa; phylum Mollusca; class Gastropoda; order Architaenioglossa; family Ampullariidae; genus Lanistes; species Lanistes nyassanus. The sequence continues at coordinate 495,208 of SMGT01001152.1, read as the reverse complement.
TGTTTTTCCCTTATATACTTACATCGAGTAACGTTGGCTCCAATCAGATGCACTCTGGCGACATTTTCTATGAAGTAGTCTTCAACCTTCGGAAATCAAGCAGTAAACGACGGGATAAAATTAGCTTCAAGTCTATTCTCTCCTTTTATACTTCAGTCGGTCTTTAAATAGTGAGATGGTACTTCCAGTGTGGGATTCGATGGGAAGTAATATACCTATATAATACCTACTATATGCAACACAAAAAGAGTTCTAAGAAAATCAAAATAGCTTTTCATTTGGAAAAAAGTTAACTGTTACTTTGGATTTAACAATAAAGCATAACAAGGTTATCAGGATTCTCTGCGAAAGATGTTACTACGAAGAAGTGGTACACGATTTCTGAGGCTGTTAAAAATATCCATTATCGAGAACGGGAATGACTGGGGACAGCCAGAGGAGTACGTCTACAGCGGATAAACTTCAGTAAATCTTTTTTTCCATCGGCTTATTTCTTTTCACACTTTCCTTCCTTCAAATTATTTCAGCGTCCCAATCCTAACAAAGTGTTCTCTCTAAACTGTGCAGGTGCGCGGTAGTGCACATGTAACTTTGAAGCTGCCGCGCAGCACTTTTGAAATATCGTGCACCTGATGCCGTATTATTGCAAACTTTCACAAAATCCGCAACAGGAAATACATTATGTAATGACTTGATATTGATCAATGATGTACCATTGGAATGTCGGGCTTGATCAGTGACTTTTGTTCACATTACGAGTACCATATAAAGCACGGTGTTTTGTACACAATGCCTTCATGCGCAGCTCAGGTTATTAGCGCATCTGCTCAGTAACCACAAAAAAAAAAAAGAAAAAAGGGGGGAGAGTTCTCCCACCCAAGCAGACAGAAAGATAACAAAACTTACCTCGTTTCTACACAGCTCTCGAACTGCTGTGCAAAAGATAAGAGGACACTGTTTAATGAAGGCATATGGAAGGTGTGACGTTTCTAATTTTTTTTATTGTCTTTCGATGAACACTGTGTGCTTCAACAGACTACATACAGGCAGACATATAGATAGACTGTTTATTTGTCCTCATCAATGATCGCGCAATTAAAATAAGTTAAAGAAGGCGTCTGGAAGAAAGCGTTCCGGCCCCGATATGTCAAATCTATCAGCAGGAAATGGGGTGGACTTATTCTCTCCCCCACTCTTTCTTTCTTTCTCTCTCTCTCTCTCAACACATGTTGAAATACAAAGTGAACACAGATAATGAGAAAAAGAAACAGGTGTTGAAATACACAGCAAACACAGATAATGAGAAAAAGACACAGATGTTGAAATACACAGCGAACACAGATAGTGAGAAAAAGACACAGATGTTGAAATACACAGCGAACACAGATAGTGAGAAAAAGACACAGATGTTGAAATACACAGCGAACCCAATAATGAGAACAAGAAACAGCTGCTGAAATACACAGATTGCATGGGTAATTAGAAAAAAAAAAGAAGCAAATGGTTAAATACAGCGTGCATGGCGTGAGTAATGAGAAAAAGAAACACACAGCGTGGACGGATGATGGGAAGAAGAAAAATCTGCTGAAATACACTGAGTGCATGGGTAATTAGAAAAAAGAAACAGATATTAAAAACCATGTTGAAATACACAGCTTACAAGGAAAATGAGAAAAAGAAACATATTTGAAATACATAGTGGGCAGAGATGAGGAAAAAGAAACACCTGTTTCTTATATATACATTATTTATATATATATACATTATAATTATTCATTATTTACGAAAAATGAGAACAAGAAACCAATGGTGAAATACACTGTGTGAATGGGTTATAGAAGCTGAAAATCAATTTTCCGGAAAAGACACTTCGCTTGATTAGTAAAGTTAAGATTGATAGAATAGAGGATCCCATGTATTTGTCCTATGCTGTGTTCGTCTTTGAATCCCAGTTGTCAGTACACGCTTAGTGAGCGGGCTGACTACATTAACATGGATTCTCTGTATACACACGTTGTGCACCGAGGGTTAGCTGTGTGAAGAATAGCGCCGTTATAAAGAAAGGGATGGCAGATCTTTTTTAGGATCTGCCAAGTTCCTTTCTTTCGGCCCTCTCTTTGCTACGTGTTTGGGTACAGTAAGCTCCCTTGGGCACACACGTCTGCATACGGCTATGTTTGAGCGCTGCCAGTATCTTTGTTGGAGTTATCTTTCGATAATTTAAGCGCTCGGTCCTCATTTGTTCTTTATTAGCGATCGATGTGGTTAGCAGAGTTGAGATTAGTAGAAACGTATGAAAAGCAATGAAAACAAGTGGCTGGACTAGCAATAATTCCAGAGTACTTACTGCACCAAAGGTCCTCCCCGCAGTCTTTACAACACAAACCAATTAAAAAGTAAAAGTAAAGCTCCGTTGCTTTAATTATTGCTTTAAACGTAATGAAACTATACCCCTAAACCCTAGAAACCCTGAACTCAGTGACTGGACAAGACAGAAAATAAACGTTAATACTAACGAGTGGAGTTTGCAAGTAATAACAATAATACTGTAATTCTTAATTTATTTCAGTTCTTTGATAAGGTATATAGTTATGTCAATCTGTCAAGTGTCGCTCTTTTAAACGTTTTATGTCTGTCAGTGTCACTTATTTGATACGGTACTTATGTCAGCGATCCTCACTCCACTGTATCACTCATTTGAACAGTGGCCGCAGTTCAAGCCGTAAACTCACCACTTCTTTTCGCCCTGGAGCCCAGTGCATGCGTGGGACGAGACAGCCTTGTTGCTGATGCATCATGTTGGAAGTCGCGAGAGTTTACGGGCGGCAACTGTAACACACAACAGACGCAAATATGCGGTTGCTTCCCTTATGCCCTGTATGCGCCCATTCGACAGGCGTTTTGCATGTTTTACATTCTGTAACTTACCGGCTGGCCCTCTGACCCCTTGACGGTCCTGACCCCCTGACCCTGACCCGCTGACTCATTGACTTAGGACTCTAGGATAGGGTTGAACGTTTCAAGTACTTCCTGTTGGATTGACAGGGACAAGCGCAACTAGGGTTGGGTTGTGTGGGGATGTCTATCTGCATTTCCGGCCGCAAAAGCGGTCGTAAAGTCGGTACGCCTTGTGTATTTTATGTGTAGCTATAAATATGAACAGGAGATACGAACAATCCAGCATCCCAGCCCAGACACATTCAAAATATTTTTCATTTTAATAGAGCGTGCTAGGGGTTGGTGGGGGTGGGGAACACAAATGATTTAATTTAAAGAGAATATGCTGCCAACTATAGGCCCAGCAGTGGTCGATTGAGAGTCTTTGCCCCTTTGGGGTCGTCTTCGGCAAAAGCTGGGCCATGATAGGACCAATGGCACAAGCCAAGATTATGACGAAAAACATTCTAAATTTTATTAATAGACGAAACGAAAGGACGGGAACAGTCAATAAGAAAAGACCACAATCAAACTGAAGTACTACCAGAAAGTTCATGCATGTACAAACAAGAACTATTTGTTACTATTGCTGCTGTTAATTCCATCGTGCCACCTGTCTTGTTGTAACCATGAGTAACACTGATTATTTCTCCTTTTCATTTGTCGCATATATTCAGCCTTGTACTATAGACGTGCTTTTACGAACAGAATATACAAATGAGAAATACAGAAATACAGACAATGATGATATAAAAACAGGTTCAAGTGTATATTATATCTGAAAGTATGTGTATTTAAAGATGGAACTGAAAATATACTGTATATAATATACGTAGATGTACTCGTACAAAACCCGAATTCTGTTTCATAGGTGTTGCGGGACCAGAAAACTTGATTTAAAAAATTTATTATTAGCATTGCTATATACGGGTTCTGATAGCGGACTTTAAAGGAAATGTAAGTGAGCAGCCTGATCTCTGAACTGTTTCCACTGGACCACGTAATAGCAGAAAAGGTGAAACGCTTATTTCTCACAACAGCAACCCACCCCACCCCTACAAATTCGATTTATTATTCGAACAATAGATCGACAATGCATGCAGCGAGTGCGTAAATGGCACTGCTAAACATTTTGAAGAAAGTGTTCTACGCATGGGCTGGGATGGCCTTGGTCACGAGTCAAGAGCACAAAGCACTCTCGAGCGGATGTAAACAAACAGGCTGTGCCATGGAAGTGCCCATCAGGCAACCCTTTGTCCTGTAGGTCAAGGTCTTTAAACTGGTGCTGCGAGGTCACTTAAACTGGGCGTAACCTTTGTAGACGAAACGGTAGGGCATAAACTGTGTTCGTGAGTGCGTGCACAAGCGCGCCAAATACAAAATATGAAAGTAGTTTATGGCAGTTAAGATTTGGTTTCCATATGCAGATTTTTAATTTGTTTAAACTGCTCTTCACGAGGAAAACTTTATTCTGAGAGAAAAAGCTAAGAAGACGATATTTTTATATCCCCATGAGACATCTCACGACATTCCTTAAACCACTATACAAAATTCGAGCAGAACGCTTGTCATGCTTTTTGTAACAGCTGAGCTGACTGCGTGCATGGTTCACTGCGAGGCATTCATAACACGCAAAATGACACGGCAGAAATCTACCACGAGAAACAGGTGTGAATCTTCGGTTTTGTGCACGGCAATAAATGTGATAGCACAATAAAAGAGAATAAGAATGTTAGCATGGCAGAAATCAAATAAAAGTGGCGGTTCTCCAAATAAAAGCGACACATAGCCGTCACAGCAAAACCACATTGCAAAAACACTAAATGCAGTAGTGTTTACTGTTAACTAGCGTTAGGTGAACAGCTCATCACACAGATATTAGTATTACGTGTGCAAGCCAATGAGCCCGATCACATGCCCTTGCAGCCGTTCTGCAGAACGAGAAAACAGCGAGATTTGTGCGAGAGTCGGGACATTAGCTAAAGGGAAGGCAGTGGTTTCTCATCTGTCCTCATGATGTCACCCACCGGCACCGAGATTTTCCCCAGCGGTGTAGGAGAAAAAACAAATTCCTACATTTATAGATTGTGCAAGCGTATTTTCTTGATGGTGTAAACATTTTGTTGTTGATGTTTTTGCAAAAGTGCATTTACAGCAAAGCGTAGTGTGTAAGACATAAAAATAGACAGCTGTTGTGTGTTCTGGGTGGTATGGGTCCGTGTACTTTTAACTACTTTTTGTGTAGAACGACTGTTTGGTGATTGATGATGATGACTGATGAGGATGATGAGAGAAGTCCTTATAGGACAGGATGACCCTAAGAGATTATAGTTTGTAATGAAGCACCGCATGAAGAAAAATGCACTGTACTTAAAGCAGAATATGGAATAACAATTCCTATTTGCAAAGCACGATCAATTCGAAAGAAGATTCCATAAAATTTAAAAAGCCAACCTAAGCTTTACAAGGATAGGTTTTTAAAAAGGGGATTAATGGTTTGCGAAGGGGCTTAGAACCAAGAGCGACAGCTCTACAGACACGAAGGAATTGGTAAAAAGCCTTTTTCTATGGTAAACATCTAGATGATAGCACTTTTCATCTCACTGACGAAATTTAAGCATGTATACTGGAAATAACGGTTGCCATAGGTGATTGTAAATACTGATAAATGTTTAACAGTCCTTTAGAGCAAAAAAATTACATGGAACAACTGTGGACGATCTTGAGATGAATTTTACCCATCATACAATGTGATGTCGGCCGATGGTCTAAATTACGGCTTCTTCCAAATACAGGAGCACTTACCTCCCCTGGAGAAATATCACTGTCACGTTCCAGCAGACGTTCTTTCAACTGCTCCAGGACAGTTTGCATTTCCTCAATTTGCCTAATCATTTGGTGCTTGGAGACAACCTCGCTTTCAAGCTGCGCGTGCAGATGCATTGTGTAAACCAGTGAGGTCAGACTTAGGCCAGTGGACAAAATGATGACCAAGGCAAGAAGGAAGCGTGGGACGCAGGAACGCTTGTCTGCTTTGACGTGTGACCGCCGTGGTTTTGCCTCGAAGGTTTTCTTTTTATTGTTTGGAATGCAACAACTGCTGACCGAGGTTGCAGTGGTTCTGGCTGGCTGACTCAGCCATTCTGTTGCTGACAACGGCCCAACGGATGCCGACGACGTGAGAGGAACACTGAAGCCTTGCCCGCTCTTCAAAGCCGGCTGCACCAACAAGGTTGTGTCCTTGCTCTGTGCAGAGTTCCCTGATAACGGTAGCGGTAAGTCGGCATCTCTGAAAGCCTCTAAACACACTGATTGTGCCATAATTGAATTAGATGAAGCTGGTGTCAAACGGTGATTCCCCTTTCAAGAAGCTACCACGGAATGGTGAAGAAAGCTTGTGCTGGGCCTATCAGTTAGACAGCGCTAGCAGAGTCTGAGAGGCTGAGCTACTCTGAGCGATTTGGTGGTTTCAACTGGTGGAAAGGAAAGGGGTCATTGTATATAAATGACCTTCACAATCAGCTACAGCTAAAATTCTTCTGTTTAATCGACGTGCGCATGCACGTGAACTGCCTGCTTGCATGCATATACATCTGTTGCGTTCTTGATTGTCTGTCTACGCATCTTTCCGAAAAGAAACCAAACAGATGTATAATTTCAACACCAACACAGCGTCTCTCGGAGTGCTAACAATGCCGACATACTGCACCTTATGCCGAGAAGTGATCATGGAAATGAGACCCATATATGGAAAACGTCAATCACTTTTCTTAAAGCATGATTGACTGACCGTCGGAGTCCAAGTTCGCGCCACCAAGAGCACAGTTTTGCACCCAGCTGCACATGAAACGGTCTCTTAGCTACGCTGAACACCTGGAGTATCTAAACATCTCCCGGGGCGGGGGGGGG
>SMGT01001152.1:463958-488341 GCA_004794575.1 Lanistes nyassanus | reverse complement strand
TTTTCAATCACAATTCTTGAGTTCACTCAATCTGAGTCTGTCTTCCTTTCATTTCCTTTTTTCTATCACTCAGTCGTTAGATCGGCATTAAAGGAATCACACACCTTTCTGTCGTTTACACAGATAGAAACTCCCTCTCTTCTCTCTGACATCTACGCACGCATAAATTCAGAAGAAATAGCTCTACCCCCTCCTACGCAATTTTGTAAAGCACTGTGGTTTCTGCGGTTACACCCTTACTAGTCTGGTTGTGAAGTATCTCTCGCGCGTGTTCTCGAGTGCCATGTCCCTGTCATCAAGAGACGCTTTGTTATGAGAGGTTTAATAAAATGTTACAATTTAAGACATTGGAAAGCAGACGTCTTACCAACGTCTGACAGTTCCCCGTATTTAAAAATATGTCGAAACCCTAATATTCACAACAATATTTTGTAAACATTGCACACAAAAATTGTGAACTAGGCGTGGTTGCATGACTGTTCGTGTCTGCATTTCCGGTCATAAAAGCAGTCGTATAAGCCCCGTTCACGCTGTGTAATTTACGTGCACCCTTCCATATGAACAGGACATACAACTCATGCAAACCACTTCAGATTAGAAAATATAAATTTTTACATCGACACATCTGTGTCTTTTTGTTTGTTATTCCTCCTTTCAGCTCGATTATTTCCAGCAGTTAAACATTGTGCAAACTCCATTCGGCCATTTCCCCGCACATTAAACTGCCTGTCCGCACTGACCATCTTACTGCAGCCATCAGTCTGGTGGTTCTTTCAGTGCATAGTTTAGTAATAGGACTCGATCCCCCAGAGTGCGAAATCACCCCGAGGTGGAAGCACTGTCCCTCTAAATGACCACCACCACGGTTGGGGAGGTAGGGAGAAGTCTTCGAAAACTTCAATGCTGTATGCACAGCATCAATCAAAGGTTTAGAATCTTTAAATATAAAATTCACCTATCATTTTCTACTACGGAGCTAATCAGTTGTATTCTTCAGTTACCCTTTTCAAGCATGCTGATGGCGGAAAAATACAAAAGTAGTCACACAATCGCAAGATATTGAATAAGATTCTTTTTAAAAATTTGTTTTCGTGAACAGTTTTCAAAAGAAACGAAAGTTTAATAAATAAAATAATAAAATGTGGATTTTGAACGCGCGAGAACACATTTCATGCACACTTCGCGCGGACAATGGACACAGACACTCTAGTGAAAACAACGAAACACACACACACACACAGAGGGAGAGATGAACGCAACACTGACCAACAGGTTGGGAAACAGATCGTCCTTCGGTCACAGATGGGTGGAAAAGTATCATAAGAGAGGATGAACGGAGAAAGATTGTAAATTAATGCAGACAGGCAATCGCGACGTCAGTCAAGGTACTTGCGGAAAAGAAAAGTTTTTAAGTTACGTTTGAAAGTCTGTAGTGATGGGGAGTGGCGAATGTTGTGGGAAGTGAGTTCCGTTGGGTGGATGCCGAGAAAGTGAACATGCGCTGTCCATATGTTTTTGTCCTGATGCGGGGTACTGCGAGAATGCGATCGTCGGAAGAGGAGCGGAGCTGTCTCGCTGGAGTGTAGATTGTAAGAAGTACTGAAAAGTAGATGGGGCATGCACCGGTGAAAAAATTGAAACAGAGAGTAGACAACTTGTAATCGATGCGAGCCTGAATGGGGAGCCAGTGCAGAGTGCGGAGGAGAGGTGTGGCGTGGTCTGTTTTGCGCGCTTTCAAGACAAGGCGAGGGGCCGAGTTTTGAAGTTTCTGTAACTTCTGTAGCAGATACAGAGGACAGCCGGCTAGCAAGGAATTGCAGTAGTCGAGTTTAGACAGAACGTAGGCACATACAAATGTGTTTGCAACCTGATCGGACAGAAGGTGTCGGAAGCTGCTGATTTTTCTGAAGTTTACTGCTTGCTAATAACTTTCCCTATGTCGCTTTAGTTGTATTACTTGCTGTTTGCTTTTAGTCGTATTTTATGGATAAACTAGAAAATATTCGGAAATGAAGAGTTGGGGCAAGAGGCGTAATAAAAAAAACTCTAAAAAGATCGGGCACAGCATGCGTATGTGGTTTGTAAGGTGTTTTCACGTGGTTTTATGCCAAGACGTAATTTCGCATCTGATCAGCTTGTTTTTAACAACCCATTTCGATGATGGGTGGATATGTCGATCTGTGCTGTTGTAAATAACTCCGCAAGTTCTACTGACAGCTGTAAAAAGTTCTTTCCTTTGGAAATAAAATGTCAACAAACCACACTGTCAACACGTTTGTCTGCCCGGTCAACTTGTTTTTCTTTTTGGGGATATCGTCTATTCACAGAACAGAGGGTTAAGTTCAACTGGCCGGGGTATTCAATCGTTAAACTTCTTGCGAAGAACAGCCCTATAACAGTTAGTAACCTTAGCCCAACGAGGTTATCGAGGTGAGAATTAAAGGACAGAGAGCAATTTATATCGAGTACCGAACGTTCCCACGTAAGGCCGTCATTAGAGTACATTTCACAGTGAAGAAAGTTTAGCTCTCAACATTTGAGGCAGCAGCATGACAGCAGGGGCACGTACACACACACACACACGCACACACACCTGTAGAAAGTCTTGGGTGGCGAGGCTGAGATAACGAATCCAGAACACCAGTGATCACTCGCTCATATGAAAATAACGTTTGTGTATTTCATTTAACAGTCCCTAACGAGAACACTTTCTTTCATGGGTCAGGGACTGTGCCTTGTCTATTTTACCCGACCAGAAACATAACAAGACAAAGAGAGTTATCTGATTACAGTGAAACATACAAAGCTTACCTTAACGGCTGTAGACAGACCGCAGGACAAGTGAGTGGTGTGAAACATGCACGGCTGCGTGCTTGTAGCTATAAACAGACCGTAGCCTCGCACTATGGGCTCAAGAAAAGACAAGTGGTATTAAGATGGCACGGTGACAGATGTGAAGAAAAGAGACTGTAGTACCGACGAGTGAAATGCCTGAAACCCTGCAGGTGTAATCTCGCATGCTGTCTGATGACGTCAAACACTTTAATACCTGTTTTTCGCCTACATTAACTCATACTAAATTCGCTCTGGCAAAAACAGATCTCACGTATCATTTGTCACGCAAGTAGTGAATCCTATAAGCAGGTGCTGCAGGAGAGAGAGAGAGAGATGAGAGAGATGGGAGACAGACCGCGAGACAAAGGTAGATGAGACAAATAGATGTATGTGTTGAAGGAACTAAAGCGTAACACAAAAGAAGAGGGTGGACAAATTGACTGATTGATTCACTTTATTGATAAGACCCATTGCGCAAAGAAAATACGCGATCAAGAACCCAACCAGCAGGCTATGATTCTCCATCTCCACCTTTCACCCGCTCGCTTGTCAAATTCTGGACAGCGTATATTGCACAAGCAGATAAACAAAAAGCGAATCTTTCTTCATGCTGCTGTCTACTCCTCTGGCCATCTATTTTTCCATCCATCGTCGCAAGCATGCATATGCACGCGCGCGCAGGCACGCACGCTTCTTGAGGTAGGAACCAGCGAAATCTCTGGACTAAAAGCTGTGCGTAACTTCACACAATCCTCGACAAATTCCCTTAGCAACCCGTTGGCACGAACACAATTTCTTGGCGACGCTGTTCTAATCAGATTTAAACAACTGTGATACAAACTGCTATCACAATTAAGTCTGCAGACATGTAAATATGGTTCATGTGTTCTAAAGCGCACGGTTAAGTTTCTTGATCAAAATATCTTGCTCCACAAAAGACCTTTTTTTTGTTTTTTTTTTTAGGGGAAGACGGAAAGAGAGAATTTATTAAACATTAAAAAAAATTTTTTTTAAATGTGCGTGCACATTATGTTAAGCCATTGGGAAACAATGCATATTCGTCTTTATATATTAGATTTAAGTATAGCCATGCAAATTACGCTTGGTTTTGGTTGGCCTGCATAAGAGTTTATATCTTCCTTTCCTGACATACGTGGTGCTAGCGCCGGTTTATAATGCGAAATTCTTATATATGTAAAGGTATAATGAACCATTGTGCAGCACTGGCGTACGCAGGTCATCATAAATACCTGAACGAATCTGAACTTTTCAGAACTGATTTTATTTCTAAGCACACTCTCACCTGATGCTAGTGATCTTTTTTCAGTAATTTACAAATATTTTAAATACCAATTACATGTAAAAAGTGTTAAAGCAGGTGCATTCGGGCTCGCATCGAGTACAAATTGCCTACTGTTTTAATTTTTTCACCGGTGCATGCCCCATCTACTTTTCAGAACTTCTTACAATCTACACTCCAGTGAGACAGCTCCGCTCCTCTTCCGACGATCGCATTCTCTCAGTACCCCGCATCAGGACAAAAACATATGGACAGCGCATGTTCACCTTCTCGGCATCCACCCAATGGAACTCACTTCCCCACAACATTCCCCACTCCCCATCACTACAGACTTTCAAACGAAACTTGAAAACTTTTCTTTTCCGCAAGTACCTTGACTGACGTCCCGACTGCCTGTCTGCATTAACTTACAATCTTTCTCCGTTCATCCTCTCTTATGATACTTTTCCACCCACCTGTGAATGACGGACGATCTGTATCCTAACCTGTTGGTCAGTGTTGCGTTCATCTGTGTGTGTGTGTGTGGTCGTTGTTTTCACTAGAGTGTCTGTGTGCTTCGTCCGCGCGAAGTGTGCATGAAATGTGTTCTCGCGCGTTAAAATTCATAACAGCAGAAAGAACACAGAACAGCGTGTCTGTTAGTAGGACAATAACACGTGTTTTGTAATACACCGCCATTTTTCTAAATTCTTACTGGTAACAATTTTCATGTACAAAATTACGATCTTTATAGCAATATATCGATAGATAGATAGAAGATAGATAGATAGATAGATAGATAGATAGATAGATAGATAGATAGATAGATAGATTTAATATACAAATTACCTACCCGAGATCCGTGATACAAACTGCTATCACAAATAAGTCTGCAGACATGTAAATATGTTCATGAGTTTTAAAGCGCACGGTTAAAATTCTTGATCAAAATATCTTGCTCCACAAAAGACCTTTTTGTTGGATTTTTAAGGGAAGACGGAAAAAGAGAATTTTATTAAACATAAAAAAAATTATTTTTAAATGTGCGTGCACGTTATGTTAAGCCATTGGGAAACAGTGCACTTCCAATGTTTGAAATTAACTCACTTTAAAAAAATATAGTTACCCCCAAGCTGATACATGCTCAACAAACACCTCTACTTTGAAAATATTGCCAGTATGACAATATTTATTTACCTGGTCATGCAAATTGTTAAAACTTTGACTGGCACGATTACCAAATTTACTTGACCATGATGTTCTAGCAGCCACTTACGTCTCAAGCCTGATTTATAAAATGCACAAAGTAGAAGTGAAGTGCTCGGAGACAAACACGCTCGATTAGTCACAGCAAAAAGACGAACAGAGCGGCGAAAAATCTATGCCATGAAGACATCATAAATCACTAAGTGTCATCCCTGAACAAGAACTACTAACGGTAGTCGCCGTGAAATAAAACTTGTTTAGCAGATCGAACAGTTTAAGACTCTAAACTTACCACTGAGATTGTGAGCAAATTCTAGAGTTTGAATACTTTAGGCGAAGATTAATTAGTGCAAGATCAGCGTAATAATGCGCCCATATGAACTGTAAATACAAACATTGCTGTCAAATTTTCTGTAGCAAGCATGCATGCATGCGTGCTTGTGCACATGCGAAGGCATAACAACTTGTATACAAATACACTTTGGATAGATAAGCACGCACATATCTATCTACATCGTTTTAAGCATAACCATCTGACGGTGAGTGACAGTCAGACAGACAGACCAACGAACAAACATACCGACAGACTCAAACTAATCGATAATCTATATATTTTAGTACTCGCCCTAGAGTGCAGTTGTTCTTAGACACTTGACGCGGAAGTGAACGTCTTTATTGGCTGAGTAACTGACCAATCAAAATATTGAAGAACTAACACATCCGTGGGTTCATATGTGCGAACTGCTTTTACAGGCGAACTTTGTTGATGACATATATTTTTAAAAATTCTGTGACAAAATCATTTTCGTACACATTCAGAGATAAGCAACAAAATTAAAAAGAACATTTTTGAAAATAAGAACTGCCAGTGCTAACACTTACACCGGTAATCAGGTGGTTGACATGAAAGGTTTAACTGCACCCCTACTGTCATGACAGAGGCTGGGTGTCCTAATTTTGCAGTGGCAGTGTGTAGGCTTAAAAACGAAACATGTAGGTTAAAAACGAACTGCTCTCTCTCTCTCTCTCTCCCTCAGGTTGACAACCTTGCACAGCTGAGGTAAGGCCGAGTTGTAAATACTAGCGCACGCAGGTTTCTCCCAGCATCTTCGGCAAATTATGCCTGTAATGTTGAAGCTGGCGATATCTTCCAGATTTTTTGGATGAGTTTCTCAGTAACCGTTTCACTTTAATGCGAAAACGCTGGAAATGGAACGCTAGAGAGTAAAGAAGCCATGACATGCATTTCGCTCTAAATTCTGTAAATATAGGACGCTAGATTTATTGGACTGTGCAGTATCTTCTATCATTATGACGAATTATGACAAGTACAATACTTTACAAAAATCTTGATATTTAAAAGCGTGCTCAAGTCTTCGAAGATTATACATGTGCAGTGGGTGTGGGAATGTAAAATGTAAAAATGGTTCTTTTTCGGTCGTGTGTGTGTGTGCGCGCGGGGGGGGGATTGATAGGAGCACATTGTTTTCATATATTGGATGCAGCAGGCGAAATTCTTAGATAAAATATAGTCATCTTCCTATGTCTGTTTGTCCTGAAGAGTTAAAAACATCGAAACTTTCTGTCTGGTCTGCCTTCTGCCCTTCTATACCATTTCCATTTACGTAGAGTGAAAGGCAGCTCAGCAAAAGAATTTCAATTTTCTCAGAAATAATCGTAGAACGAAAGTACCTTCAAAGCATTATATTTTCGGTTTTGAAAAAAAGGATGAATAATACCTAGACGATCTCTGCAATCGCCAGCCTCCGATCTACTTTTCTCATTATCAACTAAGGTATACGTGCCTGCTTGATATTCGCCTCTTGTAATCCATAAACACTACATTCTTTTTCTATATACTGCTGAACTCTCTCCGTCGAGACTATGGCATTATCGACTGATAGATCGCAGAAAATCTATGTAGTCTCTCACTATGGCATTTGTTAAAGGTAAAATATACATACCTGCTGGATACTTGCTTCATGTAATCCATAAACAACACACTTTTGTTCAATATGCTACTTAATCTCTCTCTCTCTCTCTCTCTCTGTCGAGACTAAGGCAGCCAGAGACTGGTAGATCGGGGAAAATCTCTGTACCGGAAATAGGTTTTTTCCTCGGAAATAACTGTCGCCTTTTAGGCAATTCTGTTCATTGGTTGGATTTTTGGACCGTTAACAGTAGAGTACTATGATAAGAAATAGTTTGTATTCTGACTTCCTCATTCTTCAATTTCAAGGGACTGAAGCGTTAGAATCAGTTTTTTCATACGTTCATCATACGTCACTTTAATATGGGACACGAAGACAAGTCCTGATATGCGCATCCAATGAAATAAATACAGAATAAAGTCTATAACGCTACAGCAGTATATATATATATATACCCTTTTAGCAATTTTATTTTCTTCGGAAGTTTTACATGTGAAATTAAAAAATATAGGCTACTTATCTGAACTCATCTGGGACATATTTTAAAGGTAAATTATATTGTTTCGTATAGTTTTCATATTTGTGACGACTAGTTCTATAATGATGGAAAGAGAACATGATAAGACCCAAAGTCAGAAAGAAAAAGTTCTTAATTCTGTGTTGTGCTACGTGTTGTAAACGTTATCAACTCAAAAAGAGCTAAATTTGTTATTAATAGAAAAACCAAACCAAAAACATAATAAGTGTCAAAATTTGATAATCACCCAAGACACGCATAAGCACACACATTTTTGACTGTCTATATGCGTATGCACACATAGGCCTACATAAAATGGGGCAAGAGAAGCCAGGTGATTACACAACGGTACTGATATACTGCGAAGCTGAAACGTCGCTTTAAATAATCTTGACATGTAAATATGAAGCGAATGGCCTGAATCGGCATGATTAAAAAGAAAACGAATAAAATGTTTTCTGAACGATTACAACTTTGCACGGTTTGTGGTCTTGTCATTTTAGATCCCTACTCATATATCACGGGAAAAGGCCTCAAACGTCTTATTTCAGCATATATTTCCCGCGTCTGCTGGTATTATTTCAGAAGCTATCACGGAAATATGCCGCAAACATGTCTTATTTCATTAAGGCGTATATTTCCGGCGTCTGTTGGTATTATTTCATAAGCTTAGTTGACTATCAGTATTCATTCAGTTTGACTTTTGTGCTGAACACATTTTCGACAACTTAAAATGCTGTTGTGTTTTCGTCGATCTCATTACTTTGCACGTAATCTTGGTCTATGACCCCAAGTTTCTGTGCGCTTGTAGTATTTGCGACGTGCGCACAGCATGGATCGAGACTTCTAATATCAGCGTATGCAGTCGCTATACTTTGCTACATTATGAACGCGTTGGACCCTCAGAGATACCCTGTGCACTCGATAATGGCTCCACCTTCTCGCTTGCCCCTCCCACCGTTGGCCATCCTACCTTTCCAACACCCAGCACGAGGGGTGTGGACAAACAGCACGAAACCTGCATTTCTCGGAAGGTGCGGGTTCCTGTGTTTCGGGGGTGCTCGACGAGTCTACAGCTGCCTGGGTACCTCCTGGACTAAAGCCAAGTTTTATTTTGATGACCCGCTGTCTCAGCTGATGTGGTTGTTGCGGTTGTGAGTGCGAGCTTTCATCACATGCAAACATGCTACACGCGGGCACAGAACAATGGCAGTAGAGTAATGCGCATTAGTTTGCTGCAAGGATTATTATGACGAACTTTTCAGGATAAAGTTAGCAGGAAAAGCACACGACGAACAAAAACACAATGTTTTCGGCTCAGCAGGACTAAACAACTACTGTTACGATTCGGCAGGAGAAAACATACCCTGTATACCGTTCGGCAGGACAACACATACCCCTGTAGCGTTCGGCAGGACAAAACACACGCTTGACGGTTTGGCAGGACAAAACATACAATGTGTACAGTTAAGCAGGACAAAACACACCACGTTTACCGTTCGGCAGAACAAAACACACATCGTGTACAGTTCAGCAGGACAAAACACGCGCTGTGTTGGTTTCGGCAGAACAAAACCCACACTGTGTTGGGTTCGGCAGGACAAAACCCAGACTGTGTTGAGTTCGGCAGGACAAAACCCACACTGTGTTGGGTTCGGCAGAACAAAACCCACACTATGTTGAGTTCGGCAGGACAAAACCCACACTGTGTTGGGTTCGGCAGGACAAAACAGTGCAATGTGCCGTGTCGTTATTCTACACTGGGGAATAGCTTTAGTGAATAAGATTTCACCGATACACAAGGCATGGAGTGCTTTGCTCCCCTGGTCCGCTCGCTGTGTTTACTTTGTCAGATGCACCAAACAATGCTTTGCATTTAGTCTGGCCGTATTGCAGGCAGTGTGTTTTTAGTCCGTGTACTTTGTTCTATGTGCTGCCTTCTCTGGAAAAAAAACTGTGAATGATATTCTCCAGCCCACGTGTCCTCAAAAGAGAGTAAAATTTAAGCAGGTCCTTCAGAATCATCACACAAATTGCTGTACAGATACAATGTGACTACTGCATGCTTCATTTCCATTTGAACATGACAAGATTTTTTTTTTGCCCACGCCCTTTTCTAAGGACCCCTCATAAAGCATTCCAAATGTATTCCTCTGTGTTCATTTTGTTCTTAAGCAAGCAGTCTTAAGAAACAGCCTTGGTGACTGGCAGAAACACAGTGATACGCAACAGAAGCTTTTCAAAATGTCAAAAACCCCTTACTGTAACTTTCAGTTTGGAAATAAGGGTAACTAAAGCTTGAATAAGCTGTCCGTTGAAGTCTGAGAAATGGCATAGCATTTCAACCCAGAATGCGTTTGAGTTGAAAGAATATTCGCAATATTAATCCCTTTGAATCGCTTCTCTCTGGTCAGGTCTGTTCCTTACTTCGGCAACATAGCAACACTGGTCCTTTGAAGACTCCCAAGTTCTCCAATACCACACACGGCTAGAAGCTTTTTGGTCCCGAGAATTACCAATTACCTTTCCATAATTTGTTGGTTAGATTTAGGAAACACGTTTTAATGTCATTGGATTTAAGAATACGAAGGAGCAAGGGTTTAAAAAAACGTTCATGGTAGAAGCATGACGCTAATAAACGAACAATGTTTTCCTGTTTTTATGTAGTTAACAAGTATTCTTTGGAGTCAAAGGCATTTGCTTATTTGTTTGTTACCAAAGATTCTAAACGTACACAGACGCACGTAATTTCCAGTGTCACGTTTCAGCGTGCAGGGCGCGATCCCGGCAGATAGAGAATTCTTCAAGCGACTTTGCAACCATCCAGAAAGTCATGCCTGGAGCGCATGGTGATGGCTTTAGCTGCACACACCCCTGTGAATAGCTCTCATTGAGGTCAAGGCCAAAACTGGCTCAATTCCCCACAACCCCTCCAAAAATTCTACTCCACGCTAGTTTGAAGAACACTGGGGCCTAGACTGGGTGGGCCAGTTTCAAATTGTTCCGGATGGCTTTACGTCTTTGTACACTTTGTCAGAACCTCAGGAAGTAGGGCGTCAGCTAACTGTCCCCGTGCGTGAATTTGTTTTGAAATATTATGCAAGTTATCTACAACTCTGTCGGGGGTTTTATCCGCTGACATGTCAATGCCGTTTTATTACGCCATTCACGCTGGATTTTACGACGTCGATTAGTTAATCTAGATTTACAGTTTTTCGACAAGATTATTGCCCACTAGCCGCTAGGATGCTCTGCCCTTAACAGGTCTCAGAGGACAATCGATGATTAGCAGTTACCAGATAAGAGACAGATTACACCTGGCGCTGGAGTTATAGCAATGATACAGCAAAATGAGGTTTGCCCAGGGAAAACTATATTGGTCTCTAGCGTGTACGACCTATACTCAAGACCAGTGTCAACGCATGCGTGGTTAGCGTGACATTTCTCGCCAGCCAAGACGGCACGACAAAGTGCAGTTATAATTGGTCGGGTGAACCACTACGGAAACCCAGCAACCTTGAGGTTTTTTCTAAAAACATCCTATTGCACGGCCTTTCTGTTTACCCGGTTGCCTCCATAAATACCTACCTAGATATGGCAGACTGGTATAGTTTACTGATATAAAATCGACAGGCTGGTGCTTATATCCACAAACCATGCTGCTATCTACTGGTGAATTTTTCTGTTATGAAAGCGACTTAACTGTTTATTCACGACTTGCACACATCTGTAATATCACTAATTAAACCATTAGTGAACGACTGCTGTGTTTCTAGAAATCCTTGCTTCCTATAGAAGAACTTTACCAAAATATCGAAGATATTTTTCATATGTTTTCTCCCAATTTAGTATGTCTTGGTTTGAGCGGCAGCAGTTTTTTGACCAAGACTTAGCCGTGTCAGTCGGACTGAAACTTGAGTCGAAGGAAGGAAAAGTTATTCGATTAGCTCATGGCCAGTGTATTCCAAGGCACACTACCTAGAAGCATCTTCTCCCCAGGCCTACACTTAGAGGGGGGTGGGTGGGTGTTTGTTGCTTATTAACTTCCCCTCCCCTCACACTCGGTGCATATCAGGACGGTGTTGCTTAGACAAAGTTTACGTCCTGCCACACGTGGGACTGCTGTCGCAACACGGGCCTCAGTCCCACCCAGTCACATTACACTGACACCGGACCAACCAGTCCTAGTACTGTTCCCTATAGTGCCAGGCGTCTGGCAGGGCAGCTACTGGATTGTCAAATTTTAAGTCTTAGGTATGGATCATCAGGGGCACGAACCACCGACCTCCCGCCTCGGAAGCGGACGCCTTACCACTAGACCACCGAGGCGGTCCCGTATACTTGAATCTGTTTTCCGAGAGTACTTATGCAGGATCGGACAAATCAAGATGTGTTTTCAAATATGTTTATAAATTTATGTAAATGTTTAAGGTGTGAAATGGTAAACAACAACAAACCCACAACAGACACTACACATGGGACTATGCACAGACTACCAGAGATGTTGTATAATGACCTCATATGGAGGCCTTTCGAAACCGGGCTGCGCTTACCTGTTCTTGACTTCGTCTTTGTCGACATCTTCCACGGAAAAAATTATTCGGAGAAAGTTGCTCCAGGGAAAACCATTCTGATGCTCAGGAGACGTAACAGCTGCCAAAGTGCCCTGTTGTATGGAACTTCAAACCTTGCTGAGAGTCTAAAGGACAATGGACGTTCAAATTATATAGTGCTGAACTTAAAAAGAGGTCGTGAACGAAAGACGTGATATCAAAGCAGACACATATACCAATACACCCACGCTTGCACACATTTCACATCCCTACACACACAACAAAGACTAGGTTAAAAAGAGCTACAGATACAAGGCAAGACGTGCGCTGATTACACGCCAAAGCTTTTCGGAGCTAGTAAGAAAATAATTAAAATACGTTATTAACACTAATATTAAATCAGTTTCGAGTGCATTGTTGTCCAAAATCTTTTAAACTGCGTAATTAATATCAGTAGCCATTAAAAACGTCAATAATTTAATGAGAGTAAATAAAGATATCTATTGGTACCAAACAACGCAAATACCCGGTTTCCCCATGAGAAATACTTTGAAGAAAGTGTTTTTCGCATGTAGGCAACGTACGTAGCATCCTGAGACGTCGAAGAAATCAAGGGACTTAAGTAGCTGAAAGAAAAAGAGTTATCTTGCTTCGTGGGTTTCATTTCCCTTGTTTGTTTTTCCGAATTCTGTTGTACTCATAGCAGGACTGGTTTGTATAGTTCCTACCGTTTTCTGTCCATTAACTCCTAGAGAATTTCAGAACCTTGAAGTACCTGGCGATCCCACTTCTAGAAACCATCGTTCCAGAAATATTTCAGGATATCTGGAAGACGACAGCATTTCGATGCCTAATGAAATCTGGAACAGGGAACCTTTCCTCTACATCACGATTATCTAAGCCGTGCTGAAATGGAAACACAAAACGGGTTTTAGAAGCAAACGATATACCACACTGTGTAATGCAACAGTTAACACACAAAAGCACTGTTAAAAGTCCTGAAATTTGTTTTCGGTCTGGATCTTTACCCCTCGTTGGTTCCCCCCACCTCCCTACCAGGGACCCTGGCATTTTTAGAAAATTTTCCTTTCCCTCATTCTCATCTCTGAATCTGTACATTTGGACAAATGTCATGGCAAGACACTGTGTGGAGTCCTACCTGATGGTCAAATATTTCCTAACCTGATGAAAAATAATTGATTGTGTTTCTAAAGACTGCTAAATTACAACAGAACACGCGACTAATTCGCTGCGAGATGGGTCAGCGAAGACAAAAATCCCAGGATTGTCAACGAATTTTACTGACACCAACCATAAGCTATTGAGCATTTTTGGTTAATTACACAAAGCCGTGAAAAAGAAAAAAAGTAGTGTTTCCACAATACATTCATGATGGAACGAAATTGTTGCAAAACTACAAGAAAATATTTTGCGCAGAAGTTTCAAATATTTCTTACTGTAGCGTTGGCGTCACTTGTATTTCTCATTCTTTGTTTTGTGGTTAATGTCTTCGCCATGTGCTGGATAGGGTCGAAGCGTTAAAAACAAAACAAACAATCCATGAGTAGTTGCACAAGATGTAATATTTGATTTTGCAGAACAACGAGGTAAGCAGAGAAGAAGAGGAAGATAGACAGCCGAGACAAACACGTGATTATTTTTCAGACTTTATCTATTATCGAGCAAAAGGTGAACGCTGTCAAGTCTTTACCAGGAAAAGACAAGGCCAGCTAAATTATTGTTGTTTACATATTAGATTTTTCTACAGATAAAAAATCGTTGGTGTTAGCGTTCATAAGTTGTACATGCTTTCAGTTAAAAAAAATAACTGAATTGATTGTCCATCATAAATATGATGGAAAGACTAAGCATGTTTTTCAAGCTAAACCTCCTACATACGGAACTTAACAATACGCGGAGGATTTCAGTTTTGCCGGATGAAATGTTTATTGCTCACCCAAGAACGAATTACACCGTAATCTAAAAGAAGAAAATAATGCAGAAATATTGCAAAATAAAAGCAGAAAATCCTTTTACCAAATTTCAATCCTTGCTTGATTTTTGCCCGGTTTTGCGTTACTCTCGATCATTTTCTACCTACCGAGCGCAGAAGACTTGTGGAGCACGACATCGGTTAGACACACATTCCACGCTTTGCCTCGATTGCTCCCGACCTTTGCTGCTTAATGACACCATGGGGAGATAGATTACCTGCTAGGAACAACTCAGCCTCCTCCACTGAACGAAATCTGCTGAAAACCTTCCAAACACCCTGAAGCTCATTTTATGCCTATCAACCGAAACTCTGGGACGGGGGAAGTCCCTCCCACAACTTCTAGGTCAAATAAAAGCTATATTTTTGTAAGATGGGAATTCCGTCTGACGGGGATTTTTGATGTCCTAAAAATATTGCGGCGGGATTTTTGGATTGGTTGGGTATACTCGCACTCGTGTCGTCTTCTCCCGCCTGTCACCGATATCTTCTATCTTCTCAGACAAACACTCCTGGAAAAAATGATTTTCTTGCAAAACGAAACAAATTTGCTACAGTCACGATTGTCTTTATCTAGTAGCAACTAGCAAGTAGGCTGCTTTATGAAGAATGCGTACAGCAGTGATTACGAAGCCATCTGATTCATCCAATATACGCAAATGCACTGCATGAAAGTCCACAAATGATTGATCTTATCTTCGACGCCCGATATGGGTTTTCCCTGTAGTATCATCGAGTTCACTTATATTTGTTACTTTTATACTTTATTTTAATTTTTAAAAACTTATAATTGTTATTTTCAGCCTTTAAGAAACATTAATTCTATCTGGCATCAACAAATATGTCAATAGATCAAACAGTTCCATTATTAAAAACATTATTGACAATATTGATATATAGTAAGCATTCCATAATTCATAATTACGACACGGTATATCATTTTTGTGTGACATCTAGAGGTGGCTTCTTTTACGATACAAAATACAGCGTTATACTTGAAATACCAATACAGAAGTTAAACAACGAATTGTTTCGTGGAGATGGGTGTTGGGTATGTCCGTTGTAATAAAAATCCCATTCAAAACTGAAAAACTTAATGTAATTTATGACTAAATGCCTGCTTTTTAAATTATTAATCTGCTGTAATTTTAAGTGCTACTTTTAAAAAGTGAGTTTTCAATTGAGGAAATCTCGTTTGCTAAAAAAATGATTGGCGATACCTGAATTGTCACTACCTAGTTAATTCAGGCAAAGACAGTAAAACATTGAACATTCCTTGTGTCGTCTGGTAACAGGTAACATGTTACGCCCAGTCAGCCGAGCTATACATAAAGCTTCGAAGTGACTTTTCAGTGTTTCCTGCTGGTGTAGACGAAACAAAAAAGGAAAGACACATTGTATGAGCTCCTAGCCACGTCACTACTTTTCTATCATGCCGCCTTATGTAAGCATTGTCACTTTGTGCCTACCACTTTCATCTAATTTTTCACTGGTGCTTGAGTATTCAGTAGGGACTGAGACCAACTGTTACCTAAATACTTCCTGTTGAGCAGAGATTTGCATGTGACCTGTTTTTTGATTGGTCGCCTAGGCCGATACTTCCGAGGTCAAGAGCGGAAGCTGGTTACCTGTGCTTACCTGGCGTGGGAATCCCCTCCGCCCTTAGAGGGCTCAGGAAAAACCCGTGCACACATTACCGTGGGCGATTGCTGTGGGCTTTTCCCATCTACGTAATATCAGTTATATTTTGCCTACACGTAAAAACACACCTTGCATTTCCTATCATTTCTGCATCACACGTCCCATGGACAAGACGAACATTTTGAAAGTCAGCTCAAACTAGGCTCGCTCACAACCCATTTAGAGACCAGACAGAGAAGACAGAGAAGACAGTCAAAGAATCAGAATAGAACAGGCGGCAGCTGGTGAGTACAGACATATGCTTTCATTCCATTTCCCATTGCCATGATTTTTTTATGTGAAGGGAGATAGTTAGGCAGACCGATTTCCACGTCACTGGACAGGTGGGTATAGGTGTGTAGATAGACAAGCAGGAAGAAGTCACTAAAGCAAAAGAAAAAAAATGATGAACAAATTGGGAGATAAAGACACAAGTAATGAAGGAATAATTTATTGATTAATTGAATAAATTGATGGTTGTCGATATAAATATATTTCTGGACATGGATCATTCATATTGTTTGTGGACGAAGATAGTCTCATCATGGACATTGTGTATAATATGAATAATATGCATATGAATAATATGTCGCATATCAACTCTTTTTGAGAGGAACGTTTATTCTCGACTTAAGTACTGTTTGTCTTCTAGATGGTTTGATCGAAAAGCATATATGTTGCACGAAAGTTAGTCATTGAACATTATAAAAAAATAACTTGACATAAACATTGCACCTTAATCCGTGTGCTTGCGCGCGTGCGTAAATGCAAGCGTGTGCGAGAGAGAGACTAGAGGGAGAGAATAGGGGAGATAGGGAGAGACGTTCACTTTCTATGAGATGTGGGGGATAAAATGTGCGAAAGGAAGAAATAAAGAATGGAGCACATTAAGATAATACTGAATCCTACATGTTGATAACTGGACAACGGGGTGGCCATGTGGTTAGAGGCGCTGGCCTCCGAACCTGCAGCCGCTTTGTCGATACCCGTGCACTCATCCCAGCTGACCCAGCTGACTACCTGCGAATGGCTACCTGACCTGTGGGTCAGCGACACTAAGGCAGTGAGGGATAGAGGGCAGCGCCCTCGCGATGGTGGCCCACAAAAGAGTAGAGTCTCATACACCTCCACTTCCCCGCGACCTCATCAGGTCACGCGACAACGTTACCAGGTGTGTACCTGACTGGTGTGGACGTAGCGTGTATTATAAAAGAAATCTGGATGTAGGCTGGCTGTAAACTGAGTGAACAGAGAAGCCAACAGACTTTCTTTGTACCATGGCCGCGTTCACATAAGCACCCAAACACATAAGACTCGCACACACATGCAAACGTACAGCTGTAGGCGCATAGATAAGGATTCACATTCACACATTTTAAATGAGGTGGGGAGTGGGAAGAAAATGAGGGGTGGGACCTTTTGACCTGATTCTACCCCCGCCCTCCTATAATGACAAGGGTGTGAGACTCATCTAGGTGGAATATGAGAGAGATTAAATTACAAGCATTCAATGTGTGACCCGAAACCAAAAATAAAGCAATAAGAAAGGAAAGAACGAAAACCATCTAGAAGACAAACAGTACTTAAGTCGAGAAAATATAAAATAATTACGAAGTAATATAACATTAAATAAACTTCCGGCATTCAGTACAAGACTAGATCTAGATCAAAACATTACATAACGTGCCGGTGCAGCAAAAATCACTCCTACTATTAAGGCCGAACTTCCTGTTTTAATTCATAGCTAGTGGTATAGTTTTCTATCATGTAATAAACTAAAGTCAACGCGTTACTTGATGGGATTTCCACAGGGTGCCTCAAGACTAGCTTTGCACTGTCCCCCAAATCCAGCTCAACCCCCATGTTACTGGCATAGACACCACCCCCACTATCTGGCCCCCCTTCCCGCCCCTCAGTTGAGGCTTTGCGTTCTTTTTCTTGACCCAGCTGAGTCACGATCAAGTGGCAAAGAGCGTGCAGTGTTTCAACAGAGGTTGAAGCGCGCGCAGAGGGCAGAGTGCGGCTGGGTGGTGAGTGGGGTGTGGGGAGAGTCACAGGGTGTTGGGGTTATTTCCCAGAAACTGGGTTGTGCTTGCCTGACACCACCTGTCTGGGTCACCGCTGAAGTCGGCGAGAGCGCGCCTAATATGCGTGTGCCGTTGCCCGTATCTGTAGTACAAAGCTGGCCCAGGATGCTTTCCTGTTCGTATCTCCTGTTCATTGGTAGAGGTGCACGTAAATACACAGGGTGAGCGGACCTTGCGACCACTCTTATGACCGGAAGTAGAGATACGAACCCCTAAGCAAGCCAGCCCAGACCGTTACCTAAACGATTCCCCACTTGCTTGTGCTCAGCGGAGGAGGGAGAAGGGTTAAGAAAAGGAGTAAGGCGGGGACATGAGTACTTTGTCATCTTTCGTTAAAAGCTGCTAAAGCGATTCGATAATCAAGTGCTAAAAGCAAGTGCAACGCATATTGCTTTGATAATGGACTAATCGCTATGTTATTGTACGGTACTGGCTGCTATGTGTTGTACTGTACTGGCTAAAAAGCTGTAGCAAGTTTCAAGTTTCAAGCTAATAAACGAAATGAATATCCCAAATAGTCAACCCCGTATGTCGCGACAGCTGTCGGCTATTCACTCATTTGGACAGCTTCCCAGACAAAAAGGTCATACCCTAAGGACTTCGTGACGCTCTGGAATCAAAAGATTTGAAAGTACCCACTTCTTGCGCCCTTGAAAAAGCCACACTTCGTGTCGAGCTTTTCGTGGACTGTTATATACTGTTAGTGGGTCAGTAGTCGCACTTTATCGAGGGCCTTGTACAGAAGGGTAGCTGCACCTGTTTCGAGCACAGCCCCCGTGAAGAGAACTTTTAAAGATACTCTCGTCTTGGGCCAGTGTGTCTGTCTGGACAGGCGATAACACTAGGCTTAATAACAGCACGTTGTTTATAACGAACCTCGTTGTACGTGACGAAAGGAAGAACATACTTTGATACTGGCACACTCACGTACACACATGCACGAACGCATATACTCACTTACGCACACATGCAAGAGCTTCGCATTCAACGCTCCTAGGGCTGTTTTGAACAGAGCAGTCTAGGTGGACAAAAGGTAGCTGACAGGCGAATAAACGCACCTAGCAAACGGTATACAAGCGACACCTCCCGTCTGTCAAGAGGACTCCGAGGTGACCCAAATTCCATTTCTGTAGGGACGCTGTGCTATTTTCGTCCCGTATAAAACGACCATTTACGTCACTTGCGCACAGTGGATTTCAGGGGGATTTTTTTCACTAGGGCGTGTCGGAAGTTCATATACCTTTTACTTACCACCCGCCTGAAAGCACGGGGGCCAACTATAACTTGAATAGACACGTTTGGACAATTACCAGAGATCGGTGGTGTTTCAGTAGTTACGGCATTGTTCACTGAAATGTGAATGTGGAATCTGTTATTAAATGCGAGCGGATCAGGCATTTTGCGTCCTGTAAAACAGCCAGAAAGGACATCACCTGAATCTTGGTAGTTGGCGAAGAACTATGGTATTTGCGTGTACTCGACTGTAGTCACACCTATGTTCGCTCTTCTTTCTTTTTTTGCTGCACTTCGATCCGATAATAGTAGAAAACTTGCTAGGCTTAATAAACAGTTGTTATATGTAACTCACGAAAAAGAATATTTCTAAGATTTAACTAGGGATCATATCCATGGCAATTAGGTCATCGAACTCTGGAGACAGGTATTCATTTCAGGACGGGCCAGGTGCAATGTAGGAGACAGCTATACACCATTATGTGGTAGTATTTAGAAGGCTAAAGGTCAGAGAGGTCCAAGGAAGTATCTGAACTGGATCTGTGTCGGAAAAAAATTGACAGCATTCCATTTGCAATGTAGGAGACGGCTATAAATATACCATTATGGGATAGTATTTAGAAGGCTAAAGGTCAGAGAGGTCCAAGGAAGTATCTGAACTGGATCTGTGTCGGAAAATAATTGACAGCATTCCAGGCTTGGGTACGATGAGTTATACAAGAACATGTCATGGGTGCCAACGGGTCCTAGTACTGGCTTCCTCTGAGAAGCTGTCGACTGTTTAGAAATCTCAGGAACAATAATACAAAAATAATTGATATAATTATAACAGGACAAGATCATAATTACAAAATACACTGATTAATTCCATATTTTTTACATTATACTAAGACTAGAGTTGACTGGTGAGAATCTCGTTCATAAATATTACTGTTATCATGTACGGTAGAGAAAACAGGAGCCATGCTGATCATGCTTAACGTTGTATCTCAGAAAATCGAGCCACAGCGACATCGTACACCTACGAACAGCATGCAGAAACCCTTTACGTACAAAAGGCAGGAACAATGCGAGAATAGTCCTAATCTGAGGACACAGCAATAGGACAGGAAGTGTACAGAAAGGACACACGAAAACAACAGAAGGATTCAAATGATAAGGTGAAGACTTGCAGACATGATGACATTGACATCAAAGACCCAGTCCCTGGAGGCTAAATCGCTAGACCTAGTGGTTCTCTAGAGCTAGTGATTCGGATGTCTATGTCGTGCCTTTTAGCTGGAATAAAGAACAGTGCTATCTAAACGAGGCGGAATCCAATGCTTTCCAAGCGCTGTAAATCTAAGCTGTGTGTGAGCGCCCGCGCAGTGTGTGCCTGCGTACCTACGTATATATAAATGAGAGAGCATATTGTGTACTAGGAACTACACGATGTATTTTCAAAATTATAAAATCCGCAGCCGTAAGAAACGGTTTAATGGGCACCATCATTTCCTGAAAGCTTTAAGCGTCATTCCAACTTAACCCTTAGAAATTTCTCAGAACATGATTTATAAAAAGTTTAGACTTTAGGAAAGGGACACATCGCTGAAGACCTATAGACACCAGATTAGCTGGGGAATATATTGAAACCATTGACGTAACAATCGGCTTAGTGATTTTGTCTGGGCTGATGACGAGGGCAAAGATGTTGTGTTCTTCAGTCTACATCGAGGCTCATAACTCTCAGGTCATTGCCCACGTTCTGAGGTCATGTTCGTGCGGCAGGAAATAGTTGTGGTGATGCTGCTTTCATGAAGAGGATGACGAACAAAGATCCGCAAAGATCCACAATCGCAACCCGTGGAGTTTCTGAAAAATGTGTTTATTTTGACCTTCTGGGAAACAATGACTTTCTCTTCTGTTCTCCCACTGCTTTCTCCAACATTTTTTTGGTTGTAAATCTGCTCAACCTTACCACTTACTCGTACATGTACTCATACGTTTGCTGATACATTTGTTCACACATGTGCTCACACATTTATCCATACGTTTACTCACACGTCTACGCGTCCATTTGCTCTACATCCATCATGCATTTTCTCATGAATTCACTCCTACATGTGTTCACTCATTACCTCATACATTTACTCATGCAATCACTCATACATGTGCTCACACATTCCTTCATACATTTACTTATTCACCCGTCCATTTGCTCATACATTTACTTGTATATTTGCTCATATCATATGCTAACAAGAATGTACTGCGCACTAAGCGTCCTTCACATTAACAGATGACTACCCCCTCCCCCCACCCCACAGACAATTGCAGCGTTGGATGTTTAAGTGTTTTTGCGTTCAGAGGGACTCGGGACTCTCACATTGGTAAGAATAAGTTGTTTTGTTTTATTTTATCAGTTGAAAAATTTTAAGCACTGTTGAATTTGTTTTTTTTAAATCATAGTCTTCATTCGACTGAGACACAGCACTACACAAATTTAATGAATTTTTTTAATTGGTGTTGGCGGCTGAAATCATTTTCTAGCACAGCTTAGAAAGGCAAAGCTTACGTGCTTTGATTTTGATACTCGTGTTTTAGTTTCATCTGGGGCCCATGTACACCCTGCTTTCAATATTTACTTCCATCACCATTTTAAAAACTCTTTTTAGCGTAAAGATCGGAATCCCCTGGTTTTTCTTCAAGCATGTAACTTATCTCCCTTTAGTCAATTGTCTATTAGTTTAAATGTAAAACAAGGGAACTGGACCAAGCAAGAACAGGGCAAAGACGAAGACAATCTACATGTTTCGGGGCACTACCCCTTCATCAGGACGACACGAAAACTACGAAAAACAAAAACAAAAAAGAAAAAGAAATAGACTTAGCTGCGGTAGATGTGGCGCGTGGGCTGGATAGCAGGAAAATGACCAAGGGACAGTGAGTAAGAGGGGTCAAAGAGGGGCAGCCAATCGCAAGGTGGGTAGGAAAGGATAGAGAAGGGTGGGGTCCTGGGGGGGGAGTCCTGTTCTAGCTTGGTCCAGTTCCCTTGGTTTAAATTTAATTTGGATTTTCCTCCAAGCGGCAGTCACTTGTTTTTCTTTTTGTCTATGCGTTTCTTTCTACAATGCTTTGGGGGGGGGGGGCGGGTTGGTCTTTAACTTTTGGTCCATAGTTCTTTGAATCACGGCTCTTGGCTCACAGAGTAAAATGACTTCGGCTTCCCTGTGTGGTTCTCTCTAAACTAGTTCTTGTAGAATCGTGTATAGGATGGGCTGGATCTCCTGTCTGCTCCTTCACACTGGCTGGATTCTTGCTTGCATTTTTCACTTGTCTGACCTTTCGGCAGGCTTGGAGAACAACATTTTAACGGAACGCTTGCGCTTTAGATAATCTGTTCTCGGTCAATAACTTCAAGTTTGTGTCAAGTTAGCGTGTGACTGTAGCTGTGAACTAGCGAGCTAACAACTCCATGACAACTGCGACGTCACCCGCTGGGTGACTTGTGAAGCTAGCCAAGAAGAGAATCGAGAAAACTGAGCGCTCCATTCGTGTCACGATGGACTAAGCAGGACCGCGTCCCTGGTCACGTTTTTCCGCTTGGGAGAGAAAAAGATAAATTCTCTTTCCATCTTGGTGTGTTCTCTCATCCACAAAGTATATCTCTGGATGACCTTGACAACTCTTTTACAGTCACATATTGTCGCGATAATTATGCATGTTCTTAATTATGTCGGAGAAACCGTTTCAGACAATGGACCCTATGACCATTTATTAATTTGACGTTTTGGGCTTGCATTTTCTCCAAAATATTATGTCATTAATTTTATGGTTTAATCAAAACTCAGCTCCTATAACTGTGTATTTAATGTCAATGAAAACTGCTTTGCAGTCTGCAGGCGGTGTTGTGGGTGGGGGTAAATCTGTTTATAGACTGACCCTGAAGCTCAATATAATGCTGCGCAATATTAACAGTAAAAAAAAGTCATTATAACCTTACCTTGAACTTACAGTTAAGCAGATTGCTTTACAAAAACTATAAGACTGTAATAGTTGCCTAATAAATATTGATACTCTAACGTGCACAAGATAGCAAGCATTCCTATATACATAGGAACGTGAGCGCGCGCGCGGGCACGCATGCGCACACGGGAAATAGCATATTAAAAGAGCCAGAACACGTCATGGCAAGGCCTTGCTGGCCCGCTGACCTTGCTGCACCCAGTAAACTTCGTCATCTGACATTTTCGGGCAGGGCCTTAGGCTCTGGGTTCCAGGTAGTCCCAAATAAATTTGTTACCTGCACAAGGCTATCATTCTAATGCAGCCCCTGGCAACTTTTATCGCGGTGTGTTTACATAACTGTCACGGGACGCACTGATCTTATTTTCTCTGATACCCTGACGATAGCCAACAACATAAC
The DNA here is from genome assembly GCA_004794575.1 of Lanistes nyassanus. Lineage (NCBI taxonomy): Eukaryota > Metazoa > Mollusca > Gastropoda > Architaenioglossa > Ampullariidae > Lanistes > Lanistes nyassanus. The sequence goes on along the minus strand of SMGT01001152.1, from coordinate 464,622 downwards.
AAAAGATACCAGGTTTAATGTGAAAGCATTAATAATATTGTATCATGTTTTCACTTGCTGCGTGGAGATGAGCGAGAAAGGAGTAACTTCAGACAATTGCTGCAGACCAGTGCGATCAGTGTAGATTATTGTGCGTGCATGTGTGCGTATGTGCGTGCGCGTGGGTCCGTGCATCCATGCACAGTGCGTTCCTATATGAGCATGGGGCGGTGAGAGAATGTGTGCTTTTAACAATAACAGTGAGCTCTTAATGTTTCTAAAAGTGAACAAATAAGCACGATGTCACGTGTTGGGGTCTGGTGGGTCAAGGAGATTGCACCATAGATTCCAGGTGTGATCCATCCTCGACTCTCAGGTCCTAATTAAGGTCTATTATCCCCTTGTTCAAGCCGCCATCTAGCCGCTCACGTCATCACCAGCCCAGGATTAGTGCCCTGTTTACACTTATGACCAGGGGGTGCTGACCCTAGAAGCCAGGGGCAAGGTGTTAATTACCTGGGGCCGCTGGGGTGGGATTCGTGAAGGTGTCAGGCTCACCAGGGGCGCGTTAGTTGTTCAGGGAAGATTACGTAGCTGGAGAAAACTAGCGACGCGTAGTGTCGAGCATCAAGAGCTTTGATGTAGCCGCGCGAGGTAAACAACCAGGAACGGGAGGGGGGTAGTT
>SMGT01001152.1:448628-463130 GCA_004794575.1 Lanistes nyassanus | reverse complement strand
ATATCCAAGGAAGGAGCGCTCCAACGTACAGACTGTCGTGCGGACTGTAAGAAGCATTCGGGAACGAGTGTAGTGTTCTGAGAGTGTTTGTGCATCACGTGGTCATTCATTTCTCGTAAGCAGAGGCGAGATCGAGGTACGTGTTTTGTCATTGTGGTTAATGGTGAGGTGGGTGATGTATGTTGGTAAGGGAGAGGAAGTGAGCTGTGGCACAGCCCTATCGTATTAGATGAAAACCAAAATTACCTTGTAAATAAACTACATTTTTATTCTCTTTCTCAGAAATCATCTTTGTTATCTTTAGTTGTGTAATAGAGTGGAGTGGGGGCTCGGGCCAGGGAAGGTTAGTGAGATAGTGATTTCTGAGGTCTCCACTCATAAGTAAGAAATAATTGTTCGCGGACGGGGGGGAACGCCACCACGAGCCGTTTGAGTGCGTGTGACAAGGTCACGCAGGCGGGGAGAGCAACACGGAGGTCGGTTGTCTCTTTCAAAACCCCCAGTTCGCAACACACGACGCACTTCAAAACAGGTGTGTTTACGGATTCCTGCAGTCCATCATGTTTACGGTGCTTAAAAACACTGGCTCAAACTTTTGCACTTTGAAATGTTTTGTCTCTAGATCTTTCTGCATTTCCTGTTTGCGTTCAGATGGAGGGTGTGGGTGTGCCTGTATACGTGAAAATCTGTCAAAGTCAAATGAATTCCACCGGTCGTTGAGGTACTTTTCAGAAGGCTGTATGTCTGCTAGCTTCTCATCAGAACAGCACATGCGCTTCCGGTGTGATCTGTCCTTGCCCTGTGCCACTCCCACCCACGCGCACGAATACATACACGCACATACACATACACAAGCTATGTTTCTTTAAACATCAATACGTGGCCTCTTTGTCCTCTCGATGGTATTCATCTAGATGACCTTGACATGAGATGATTTCAGCAGTGTAAATACGGAACAATAAATTACCCCATCCGGGCAATCATACATACGCGCGCGCGCGCGCAGGTTCACGCGCACTCCCACAGGAACGTGCTCTTTCAAAACGAACGTCTGTTGAAATTTTTGCTTTGTTTCTCACTCATAAATTAATTATTTTCATGAGCTTAGGTGAGATTCATTTCACTTATAAATTCCTTCAGATATGTCCGTCTGGGATCTGTTAATGTAATAGTTTAGTGGAATTGTCAATACCGTGTTTTTGCTAATGATTTATATTTTTTTATTGTTTTCGTCTTCAGAGCGACAGTCACAGTCAGTAAATGCGTCTCTTGATGAGTCTTCAGACAAAATGAAAATTTCATCTTACCCCACCCCCCAAACAAAAACCGCGGTCTTGAGTTACACAGGTGAATATGCCTTTCTCCCTTCCTGCTTTCATCCCCTCATTCCCTTTCTTTCTTTTTAAAGTTCGTTCTTTCGTTCGTTCATTTAAGAGACAGTTTTTTTGACAAACTTTATATTTATTTACAAAATATACAAAAATACACTATATAGAAGTTAAAGAAACATAACCATTTCCCAACCCTTGAAAAGGGATAGACGTTTTATTTTTTTAAAATAATTACACGACTTAAAAAGGTGTTTCGTAGCCTACACAACTGCGTGGCAAATATACGGACACGCAAGCGTGTGCACACGTGTATCCTTTTACATACCCACCCAGCCGTGCACACAGACACTCGGGCAGAAGAATACACTTTTAAGAACACCTGTTTCTTTTGTTCTTTTTTTAGGGAAATGCACGGGGGGGGGGGGGAGTTGTTTATTGCTTCTGAGAACTCCTGCAATTTACAAATCTTGGAAAATGCGCTGTACTCAAAGCAACTTGCTGCCAACATCCAGAATATCTTACTCTTCTGGTTACGCAGCCAGTCGGTATACATTTTTACGCTGAGCTTAGGGATGTGTGTTGAGGGAATACTTGAGAATGCACTCGACTACCCGTCCACAACAACCGAAGCACGTGCAAAAACCTACCGCATGTACGTGCATCCTGTCAGAGACATGTTTGTCTTAACGTACTTCAGCAATGAGAGTCCAATCACAGACTCACAGACTAATCTCAGATCAGGTAAATTAAACGGCAGATATAATTGTAACAACTCCAGAACTCCCATTTGTATACAGAAGACATGAGGCAGTGATAGACTAACACTTGCAATGAAAAAAATGTTGGAAAATGTACAGAAAAAAGTGCATTAACAACAATTAGAGACTCCAAAAACAGTGTTCTAAAGTAATGCACACAGTGTTTTTTTCTCAAGTTTGTCTTTACATTTGCTGCCTAGGAATATTTTTGCAAATGGTATATATGATACAGGCTATGCTATGCCACCAACTGAACTGTATTTCATTGAAACCAGTAAGTCAGCGACGCTATTTACAATATGGACATAATGTAGTACAGGTTACAGTATGTTCTACAGACAAATTCGAATGTAAAGTGTAATTTAACAGTCGTGCGTTTCTCTGGTCATTGAATAGTTAACTTTTGTTACTGAAAGGAAATTACAGTATACATACGCGTATTTGGAATGTCATCACTATAAAATTTTATTATGTAGTTTTGTGGTGTAAAAGTAGAGTTACCACTTGGAATGTTTCAAATAAGAGTAAGCATAAATTCCTAATAAATACCAAATGTGATGGATGCTGACTATACTGATTACTGTTAACATGTGGCGCACAGATCTCCCGAATGTTTTCTTAAGTATAGAAGATTGTTTATGTCCATAACTTTGCAGTACTGTGCTGTAATGTGGAGCTTTTAGTTTTTTAGCTGTTATTCCATGTGACTGTTAATGTAGATTCCGATTTCATTCAAATAAGAAATGCTGCCAGAAAATGCTTGGTGTCAGTGTTAATTATTATCAAACAGCTCTATTACTAAGAATAAGGAAAAAGGAATCGTTAACTTCTTCGTAATCACTTCATAATAACCTTAATTTCGTCTGGTAGTTGGTGGGACCTTCCCGCCACACAAGTGTCTCGTTCTGACAGTCATAATCCTGTACATGAAGAACTGGACACAAGCGGTTAACGACATTGTTTCTTGGGGGGAGGGGGATTGCCAACTTTGTAAGGTGGACGCAATTAAGTTGACAAACTGAGCAATGGAATTGATCCTCCCCGCCTCCCCACCTGCACAGCCAAGTCTTCAAACGCTTCTCTCCGAGATGAGCATTAGAGGAAGATTGTTTCGATTGCCTGAACATTATGAACCATGGACAGGTTTCAGCTGCAGCTAGATCACTATTTATCGTGGCCACTGGGGGTCAAAAGGACGACTCCAAAATAGGTCGCGTCATCACTCAGGTCGATCTCTGTATTTGCATACAGGTTCTGCACCTCAAGTCTGTCCCCCTTCTTAAGTTGCGTCACTCCTGCAATTTAAACGATGATTTATGATTTTATTGTTTCAAAAGCAACAATCTAAGGTGATACATCAAGACTAAATTTGTTTTAAAAAAATAAATTGTGGTTATCGGTCGTCAGATGGACAAAGAACAGTGGGGTCACTAGCATCTTTGACATGTCTTCTGTTTTGTTTTGAGACCACGTAACATCGCTTTTGATGTTTTGAGAGCACGCAACACAGCTTTTGATTTATCACACCCATATACACACAAGAACATCCAGGAACGCACAAGTACGCACACCACAAACACTTTTTAAACGCCAGTTCTACACTGCGCGGAAATCTACGTTCACCCAAACAGGAAACGTTTCAATCCTCATGTATACTCTGCCAAAGTCGGCATTTACATATGGAATACGGGCTTTTCCTCTTTGTATGAATGCACATCCTCGCCCAGTGCTAGAGACTAGAGAGAGCACGTTTTGTTAAATAGTTCCGCTCTGACCTGTCATGGTGCAAGACTTGTACTTGGCCTGGTTCTGTTCTGGCGGAAGGTCTCTGTCGATGTAATCAACACTCTCCATACACTTGAACAACTTGACCCCGTTAACCACAACAGCCAGAGACTGCCGCGGTTTCACGTCGTGAAACAACACCTGCAGCAGAAAATTTCACATCTTACAATCACGGGATGTCTAACTGAAGATTCAAGATTTATTCATTAATCTCTAGACCCTAGATGGGGTATAAGAGAAGAAGGGGGAGGAGGACATGTCAGGAATGGGGAGGGGGTTTGCCACAACCAGAAAAAGAGAAGGGTTCAAGGTTACAACGGTATCAAAGGCATAGTACATGTTATACAGAAAAAAAACTGACAGCCCCACGTCTTACAATCAGGTGCTGTCGTTTAGCTCACAGTCTCATATATTGCAATCACGTGCTGTCGTCTACCTGACAATCCCACATCTTACAATCACGTGATGCCGTCCGTCTAACAATCCCACATCTCACAATCACGTGATGCCGTCCGTCTAACAATCCCACATCTCACAATCACGTGATGCCGTCCGTCTAACAATCCCACATCTCACAATCACGTGATATCATCCATCCATGTTGTCTTACAAAATTTATGTGTCGCATTTGCTACAGTGACACACTATACCGAAACACGGAAGAAAGGATGAGCAGGAAAGGAGAGATGTGGGTGGCGTGTTTGGGGGGAATCGACTGAAGAGAAAAATATAGAAAAAGTGCGTAAAATTCATAGTGCAGTGAGCGGTTTTCAGCCGTTTCTGTACGTACAGAAACTACCATGACTGACTGCAGCCGATTGGCAATGGTGTTGGCCCAAGACATCGTCATAGGCCGGCTCTATGGAAATGTCTATAGCTTTAAAGTCTGAATAGCTCCTGGAAATATCCTATCACATCTATTCCTATTCGCACAGTATTATTTCATGCAGTTGGTTGTTCTGTGTGAAATTCAGCAACCCGGAGACCGGGGAAAAGATAAACTGATGGCGCCCTATGTTACGTTTTCAGCGATTTCGCTAGCATCTTCTCCAGCGTGGGTAGGGCGATGTCGGCCGATGGTATTCTCACCACGCCGTCGTGCGATACTGGGGCGACAATTGTAGACCATCGACCGACACTGCCTTTCATAGCTGGTTGTTAGCGTGTATAAACCACTGGCCAGACATTTCTGATATGATAACACCCACACCATCTTGTTTCGGGTTACAGGTAAAATAAACATTATTCACTCTTTTTTACTATGACTGTATCTAAGATATGATGAACAGACGTAGGAAATTCCATGTTTGCTATTTACCACAAACTAATTTTAATGTTTGTTCAGGCATCTGTTGATTATCACAGATTAAATCAGATGTAATCAAACTCCAACATTAGTTATGCTCAGGCAAAGAATTAGCTCTGTAAAGCATCCCTCCCATTCCCCCACCATCCCCCGCCCACACAGAGACACAGGTGGGATAGACTGGAGCGTGGGTAAAAACAAGGTATTAGGACACGCAGCCAAAACAAACACATAAAAGGACCAGGAAGTTCAACAGATAGAACAAGACACTATAAATACGAAAGCTCGCCTAATTGCGCAATTCCTCTGTAACATCCAAGATACGGGGTCCCTACGTGTTTGCATTCTCTTATGTGCATGCTACTAGAAAATAACTTCCAGGTAGACTGCAGTGGTCTGAAGGTAAAATTATCCTGGATACTGAAGTATGGCCGGTTGTTTGTGTAAACATACGTTAAAAACACACCTGACTGGCAAATATTTATCACTGTAAGGCTTGCTACACACCTTTACAGGTCAAGGGGAAAGGCATATTATTTTTACAGACCTTGGACCGATTGCATAAGCAGTCGTATCTCCTCTCTGTCTGTTAATTTGACGCACATAAACTACACAAGATGACACAATAGTACGGGCGCTATGATCAGCAGGGCTGATGAAAATGCTCATCCCGTCTGGGCCCAGCCTCGAACAAGCAAGATCTTTTTTTTTTTTTGACTTTGTTTAGTTAGTCCAAGCAGCGCGTTTATAGACTTTGTGTAGTTAGTTATAACAGTGTGATTATTAATTTTTTGTAGTTAGTTATAACAGTGTGATTATTGTTTTTTGTAGTTAGTCCTAACAGTGTGATTATTGATTTTTTGTAGTTAGTCCTAACAGTGTGATTAATGACTTTGTGTAGCTAGTCCTAGCAGCGTGATTACTCGTCCATACACCATTTTTATTTACTAGCATTTGAGAGCAACCTTAGCAAAATAAGCTAGTATCTTTTCGATAATTGATTGTAGACCTACCTCTGAATTATGTGACATGTGAAAATGGGGGTTCTGATACCAAATTTCGAGCGTTTTCAAAGACACTTTGCTGCTTCACCTGTGACATGTGGTTAAGAGGATGTGCACTGGATGCACATCGTTAAGGGTAGAAAAAAATGATATATATAAAACCGTACTTAAAAACTGTACTTAATACACATAAGACTATTTTGGTAAATCAATTAGCTATTCTTCTGGTGCCTACACGTATATCGGAAGCGTATCCACCCCTATGCTCGCCTGAAGGGCCGAGTGAAAATAAGAATGTGAAACATGGGACAGAAACGATCCAACGAAAACCTCAAGCAAAGAAATAATCCGAATAAAAACAAAAGCAATCAAAACAAGCAACAACCATTTAGTACTGACACAGTACGACTAAACCGATAGACAACATGCTTTCATAAGGACAAAGCACACAGTGTGTGACACTTAGCTGTAACAAGAGGACTAAGGCAAAAGTGCGCGCGCGCGCACCCACGCAAGCCCCCCCCCTCCCCCAACACACAGAAGCGTGAGTGCACACACACAAACACACACACACACACAGAAACGCGTGCGTGCACACACATACACACACTGAGGAATGCATGCACACACATTGTCCTTGTCATTGTCAATTAGCAACAGCGCGACGACTAAGCAGAAGAAACACAAACAAACGGACGATGAACACAATCCTCACACGTACGCTGCTGTAGATGAGGTAGAGCCCTCCCTTCGTGACGTTGTACCCGCCACCCCCCGTGGCCTCCAAAGGCTTCGTCCTGCCATTTGTGTACACCTCCTTCATCCAGTCCGCCTCCTCGAAGAATTTCAAAGGCTCGTCTGTTGAAGAGATACGCAGCTCTTAAGTTCTTGAGAACAGAAAATTCCTAGAGAGACGGAAAGGGATAGAGACAGACAGATGGACACGCGGGCACAAAGAAAGGAAGAAACGTGGACATACAGCAGGCTACCATGCGGCCAGACAAAACAAAAAACAGGCAGATAAACTAACACACTGCTAACTGAATCCTCAATGGACGTTTATAAAGGGATTACTAATGGCTGTTTAACATAGGTCACCAGTAGTTGATTTTCATGTAATCTGCTCTTCGATCTCTATAGCATGAGTATGTGTGTATATGTGTGCATATATATATACATAGGAGAGAGAGCGAGCAAGACAGAGAACATTACATATATCTCTATATTATCAACTTCACATCATGTTATGGATTTGCGGTTTTAAGAACATATTGTGATGTACTCTGAAAGGTACACACTGTCTTTCTACACATGTTTGTCTAATGTTTGTAGCATTTGAACAAGCAGAAAGTCGATCCCCAGGGCCGTTTCAGTAAGTATTATTCTAAATGAAGTGTTAATGAAAGCAGACACATAACAAAGCTAGTTCTGTGGAAGCATACAACCTACACAGCATTTATGACAGCAGACACAAAAAGCGAAGCACATGCAGGAGGGCAGCCAGTAGCACCAAAAGCAAGGCGCAAGCGGGGCAGAAACCAATCAAACGAGGTGTGCAGAACAGTTAACCGATGCACTTTGATGTCGTGAATCATATTTCCATATATCTCTGTTTATAAAAGAATGGGTTAGTTAAAAACGCACCGGGAACATCGTCTGCGTTTAGGAGAGCTGCCATTTTGACTCGTCGAGTGACATCACAGCTATGGCTGAGATATAAATAGATATATACTTATATATTTTACTGAGTGCACTTGTTCCTCAAAGATCACATACAGGCTAAAGTTCGGTGCTTTAGCCACAAGTTGGAAAATATTAAACAAACGTTTGCCCAGTTAAGAGAGGCTATAAGCAAAAACACTCCCTCAGATCTGAGCGGAACGCTGCTGAACGCTTTCATTGTGACCTCTGGCCTGTGTGGCGAGAGTGTTGGTGGTGTCACTGTTATGTCAATCATCAGACTCGTTTAGTTTCGTTTCCACAAAAGCCCATAAACACAGTGGTTCTTACGTACCGACGAAATGTTATGTTCTAGGCTCTTCTGTAACTTATCTTATCCATTCTGTCAACCTGACTTTAAGCTGAGGTGATTCAAAACATCAAAGTGCATCGGTTACACAGGGTTTACTTCCTCAGCTAACTGGGCCTCTAACCCATACAATATAGAAGGTGTACTACTAACGCAAACTAGCCACCTAGCTCTTAGTAATTTAAAACCAACCACTGCCACACCCCACCCCCACCCAATATCCCTAAGTTACATTAAAACATTAAAATTATATACTTTACATCTATAGCGTCATTGTTATACACGGTGAATGTTTTGCTATTTATTTCTTAATTTGCTTCATTTCACAGGATTTTAGAAAGAGCTTGAGAAAGTAATTCAGGTTTAATTGTGTTGAAAACTAATTGTTGCAAATTGTGGGTCATAACTTTGAAATCGCGTGGACTAACTTTGGAAGAAATAAATTTTAAAACAATTTTGTGTACGGAAACCACAAACAGGGCGAAGAGAAGTTTTTTCAACACCTGACCAGGACAAGGGCAAGTTCGGTCTCAAATTTGAAAAGAGATATGTACTATGTGTGGATAGGCGAACTGTTCTGTTTCTGCAGGCTGTGCCCTGCCATTCCGGGATATACACACACGGTTCTGAAACAAACACAAGAACCCCATGTGTTATCTTCATGCTTTGCCACTCTATCATTGCTTTTTTTCACACAAATCTATGAGTTTAATTTAAAATGCCTTTATTTAAAAACGATGTTCTGTTTTATAAAAATCTGTCTAAGTTAACAAAAACGGAACTGAGGTTAAATTAAACGATTGACGACACAATCAACAGTTTCAATTTTGTATGTGTCGTCTATTATGTATCTTGGCACAGTTCCTTGGTTCCGTTTTTGTTAACTTAGGTCTATCTCCAAGCGGCAGTCACTTGTTCTTTTTTATTTTAAAAATCTGCCTTCTCAGATGCATGTAGTTCCGACAAAAACAAGAAATTATTTAAAATCATACTTTCTTCTGGCAGTGTGTGAGGTACTGTATTCTCGCATACTCAGATAAATATATAGCTATATATTAATACATGTTGCTAATGCCATGTCCTGTTCAAGTCTAACCTATTTCGCTTCGCGTCTTTCATCAGCCATGTCAGCATACTCCGCTCACTTCAATGTGAACATGTTTAATGATTCAGTCTTTGAAAAAAAAAGAAAAATCTTACAAAATAGTCCAGTGTCGTGTAATGACCGAAGTGCTCCACTTTCCATGTTTTTAAAAAAATAAACAATAGTTATTTTCTGAAACTTTCAATTTACAACCTGCTGCAGAAGGTCCGCCAGTGACCTTCACCTCAGAATGCAGGGATTCTTACTGTACTGCTGATAATTCTGTTCTGTTGATCGTTGGCTATACACCACATATCATTCATATCTGCTTTAACAATTTATTTAGATGAATAACTGTAAGAACGGTAACAACTTAGAGAACTTGCCCAAGGTAGAGTTAGACAATACGTCAATGTTTCTGCCCATAGCTCCTTCTTCAGGACCACACAAAAAGATAACAATGTTATTTGTTATCTGTTTGTGTATTAATATATAGTGTCATTGCAAAATAAAGATCAAGCAATTATAATTAAAGCCCAGAGCGACGCTTTAATATTTCTGCCGATTCTGTCTCTGGAACATCAGAAACCATTACCCATACAATTGTCTTAATCTCGCGATATTCTCCTGGGATGGGTCCTAACTGAGCATGAAGTAATCCGCAAGTTAAATTTGTTTCCCCTCTCGTAGGAGCTGATAGGTGTTGGAAATTACTTTCACCACAAAAGTGAAAATATTCTAGCTCAGATCAATTTTATAGGGAATCATTTTACAGCTCTAGTGCCCGATATGATCTGAGATTATTGCAAGGCAGCCAAAGCTTCACTAAATGGAAAGAAAATAAACCGGCACAGGATGTTACAAAAATAAACAGCATATGACAGAAAGGAAATGTTAAAGGTGTTATGACATCCAAAGACATTTTGACCAAGCCAAACCATCTCCAAAGACTCAAAGCACAGCCTTCAAGGTGGGGGATAGATCTCCATAGTGTGCACGACGGATGACTAAAATGTATGGGAGACTAGGCTAGATAGATTAGTCCAGGTAGGTTAGTCTCGCCAGATTACGAAATGACTTCAAAACTTGCCCTCATTGGATTTATAAAAGCTGGCTTCTATTTCTGAAAAGACATAAAAGAAGTTCAAATGTTAAAACGACCTCGGCCTCTCATGGTTGGTGTTCTGTCTGCGGCCTATATTTTGTGTTCTCTGCTTCCGTGTCTCAATTAGGGAAGCTTTAGCACCAAATCGCAGCTACTTCTATAACATTATAGAGAAAACTACTCCTTTTGTTTAAATTCAGGCGCCACATGCCAATGAACCAAAAAGGTTTCAGCCGCACTAACAAAATAATAAATCTTCTTTACTGGTGGCGGGGGGGGGGGGACCTTTTGCGAAGACTGCCACTGGTAACATCGGGAATATGTACTCTGTAAGTGTCAAGTTGTAACATTGGGAGTGTGTACCCCGTAAGTGTCAAATTGTAACACCAGAAATGTGTACTCCGTAAGTGTCAAATAGTAACGCCGTGAATATATACTCCGTGTCAAAGTGTAACGCCAGGAAAGTAATTGTCAAATTGTAAAGCCGGGAATGTGTACTCCGTAAGTGTCAAATTATAACGCTGGGAATGTGTTCTCCATAAGTGTCAAATGTAACGTCGGGAATGTGTACTCCGCAAGTGTGAAATTGTCTATTTTCTACTTTTGCTACAACATATCCGGAAAGTTTAAATTTCCAGAAAGGGCAGATTTCCATAACGTATGCTGAGGTTTCTAGAAAAAATGGGATAGGAATAACGGAATAAAAAATGTAATATTCTAGAAAAAAAACGGAACAACAGTTGTATTTGTTTCCGGTTTTACTTTACACCAGGATTTACATGAACCGACACAATGCAGTTTGTTGTCCTTTCAGCTGTAGAAAGAAACTCATTTACACGTAGTCCCAACTTTGGCTTAGTGCGTCTTCTGAATACTTCTTCTGCAAAACAGTTCAGCCAAAACTAAATCAGCAGCAATGGCTAGTGGCCACATCCTTCCATTAACACACACGCACGAAGCAAGAAGCAAAGCCAAGCTGTTGTTGGGCAGTTAGCACATCACCGCGCTAGCGAATGGGGGACGGGAGGCACAAGTAATCGATATTGGGTGGTGGGGGTGTCTTAGCTGCGTGGACTGCCTACCATCAGTGTGTCTTGTGTCTGGTTACACAGCGCTTGACGGGTGGGAAGGGAATACCAAGGGGAATACCAGGGAGATACGCGTATGTATAATGGTGTTGCACACAAATATACAGTGGCCACTGCATGGACAGGCGGAGGACACAAAATTATGTCATTGTGTGGATCGGCCATTCAACTCAAGTAAGTGTAAGCTCAGTGATGTCATGTTTTAAATATTCCCTAAACTAAACGGCCGATTATGTGCGATTAAACTTCTGTGTAAATTTGTCGTGAGTTCGTTAGGAAACCAGAAGTCATTAGAATTACAAACATCGCACACGCACCCACCACCCTACCCGCCCACCCGCCCACACACCCACACAGTGGCACTGCATACGTGACTAGCATTATACAGACGTGCGTTCTTTCTTCTCTATTCCTGTTAGAAAATATTTTCTTTACCTCCTTCGTCCCGTTTTACCGGCTGATCGTCTGTAATGCAATGGCCAGGTGAAAACCAAGGTGAGAAGGCGAAGAGGAAACGTGACAACGTGTTTCAGCATAGACACAGTGTTTCGTATCATTTGAGCAATCCATAGTATGTGGCACTGAGAAGCCGAAACTCATTGCTACATTTAGTGACGTTTATGTCTGATCTGGATAATGAAGGGATGATGCTTTTTCTTGTATGGTAATGCAGCTTCGGTGTGATGGCTTTATAGGTGTAAAACAGTGAATTACCTTTACCGAATTCAGACTTTCTCCGTTGGTTCCAGAAGTTGGTCTTGTAATGAGCTGCCTCTATCTGGAAAATCATCATCATCATCATCATCATCATCATCATCATCATCATCATCATCATCATCATCATCATCATCATCATCAACAACAACAACAACAACAACAACAACAACAACAGAAACAACAACAAAGCAACAAGAAAGTGTAATCGAAGTGTTAAATAAACAATATGCGAAATGCATTCTCGCGGTATATTACTAACAAGGATTTTAAGGAAATATTTTTTTTAATGTTTTCAAAACAAACAAATGCGATTTATTCCATCAGACAAACAATGCTATAGCATCAACGAAATTAATGTTTTTCTGACATTGTTATCACCAATAAATAGTTCGTGATAACTATGATGGTACATGTTCATCCAGATATCCAGGCATAACATAGTTTAAAATATAAAACCAGTCTTTACTCGCCTTTGGTGAGCACTTTTCAATATTTTTGCACTTTTTATCTGTCAGAAGAAATCATTCACATGTCAGCTTATAATTATGAAAGGGTAGCAACACAATACTAATAAACACTTTTACAAACTCTCGTAAGACACTCCTCGGTAAACTCTCGTAAGACAATCCGCGGCAAACTCTCGTTAGACACTCCTCAGCAAACTCTCGTTAGACACTTCTCAGCAAACTCTCGTTAGACACTCCTCAGCAAACTCTCGTTAGACACTCCTCAGCAAACTTTCGTTAGACACTCCTCAGCAAACTCTCGTTAGACACTTCTCAGCAAACTCTCGTTAGACACTCCTCAGAAAGCTATCGCAAGAGACTCCTCAACAAACTCTCGTTAGACACTCCTCAGCAAGCTATCGCAAGACACTCCTCAGCAAACTCTCGTTAGACACTCCTCAGCAAACTCCCGTATGGCACTTCTCAGCAAACTTTCGTAAGACGCTCCTCAGCAAGCTATCGTAAAATGCTTCTCAGCAAACTCTCCTAAAGCGTTCTACGTCTTTGTGCGATATGTAGCAAACAATCGTAAAACGGTGTCGAGATCTAGCTGTTAATGGCCCAAACACTTAATAGACGCTGACGACCAGTGTGATTTTCTTGTTTGGTGATCACTTTTTCTGGTGCCCTAGATCTGTATATTTTTTGTCTCTGGTACTGTTATCAAACTCTTTAAAGACTGATGCCATGCGTTACTTGCAGCTAATTCATTCTGTCCTTCCATTTCTGGTATTCCCAGATTAAGCGGAGTTATTAACTAGTACGAAGTCTAATAAATTTTTGTGCACAAGTAGAACCCCTCCTTACCCTGTAAATAATGTAGTTTTTTTCAGTTAGATTTTCATTTCTGCCCTTCACATCACGTATTTAAACGCACTATGACGTAAAAGAATCCAAGCAACAAGGTTTATACCTTCTTTTGGTCTGTTCCCGCCATTTGGCTTTTTCCCGCCATTTGGCTTGTTTCCCTTTCCTGGGGTCTTAGTTTTTCTTTCTGATTCTGCCTGCCGACGAAATCGATGCAAAATAATGCCAGGGGTAGCTCTGTCGTTGCCTTCAACATCGTCGTCATGGGTGTCATCGAAAACATCTCCATCATTCTCCGACTTGACCTCACCAACAGTAACACTGGGGTTATCGTTTTCTGCAGATCCTACCTGTACGCACACATAGATACACATTATATTTGTGCACACATTTAGAGGGGTAAACCTATTTCTAACACCGTCTTCTCACTTGCTTCCATATAAAGCACCTAATATCTTTACTATGCATTCTAGTAACTTTGCTAAACACCTCTAAAAGTCAGTACGTACGTTTTTTACATATTGAAATGTGCAATACTGCGCATGCTCGTACGATTAATACAAAGCTGTTTGAGACAGGTGGATCCACGTTGCTGTAGATACTTGTCGAACATTCGAACAGGCAGCTACCACGCGCAACTTCTTGCATTCTTTCTTAACCAAGTCCCATATCTTGGCGCCCATTTAAGGATGGTTTATACTTTCTGGTTTTTACTTCAGGTACCCTGTTTGATCCCAACATAAACGTGAAGATGTTTTCAACTTCACCTGGTCAGTTTCCCTCTTTGGACACTTTCCTACCTAACGCCTCAGCATCAACCGTATCCACAGTAAACAACAGACCTGCTTCCCCTCTGTTATCAACAGTAATAGCATCCACAGTAAACAACGGATATACATGCACTCTGTTATCAACAGTCATAGCATCCACAGTAAACAACGGATGTACATGCACTCTGTTATCAACAGTCATAGCATCCACA
>SMGT01001152.1:436417-446460 GCA_004794575.1 Lanistes nyassanus | reverse complement strand
CCCCCCCTGCGTATCCAGCTGATCTTTCCGTCACTGGCCATGCACCAGCTTCCTCTCAAACTTGAGAAGTAGCGTTCTCGGTGGCTTGCAGTGGCCCTTCAATGCCCGTATATCCGATTCGTCCGCCCTTTGTGTCCGTGGCACTAAGGTGTGCCACAGGAAGTATTTTGAGAATCATAGTATGGAAAAAAACCGCTTCTCGTTAAATGCCATCACGTGATTACACAATGCGAAAATTTGATAAACTGCTTTCTTACATGCTTACTATTTGTCACTTGGAGAAGAGATTGGTTACAGCGCTGGCCTCGAAACCCGAAGCCGCTGGTTCGCTACCCGTGCACCGAACCACACTTACACAAGCTGCGAATGGTTAGAAAAGGTAAAGCAACGAGGGACATGAGATGGGAACCACGGTCACGAGGCTGGGCCACAGAAACAAGGTGGGGGCCTATTACACCCCTACTCTCCTGCATTCAAAAACAGGTAGGTAGGTATTTTTAGAGGGACAGTGGGTCCACTTCACGGTGATTTCGCGTTATGGGGTGATGGGGTCCTATTAGAAAGAACCATCAGACTGATGGTTGCAGTAAGATTACCAGTGCGAAGAGGTTGTTAAGGTGAGGATAGCTGAATAGAGTCTGGACGATGTTCAGCTCCAAGAAATAATCCTTTACCACTCCTGGATTCGAACCAACAACATCCAGACGGTAGTCCGCAGCTCTACCTGTAGAGATATCCAGGTCACGGAGGTCACACAAACTTTACTTTTTAGTCACGTGTATGAAAGATCGATTATAGCTTGTGCTCAGATACAGTAATGGTAAAGGCTGTCCCGTGACATTTAGGAATGGGGATGTATGAGACCCTCACACTTTTCTGTGGGCCAGCATCGTGAGGCCAGTGTCAATCTCTCCCTCGCGTGCTTACCTTCCCTAATCCACGAGTCAGCAATTTCCAGGTGGGTGAACTGGGGTACGTTTGCTGCAATACAGGGGTTTCTAATCGTTCGGCTGTCCGCTTCCCAGCTAAGATAAAACGGGTGTAATTATAATGCGCTGGCTGCAGAATGTAGCATTTTCCTGGCCCCGTATGCAAGAAACCCGAATAACTTACTTATTCCAGAATATCCACCATGGCAGGAATATGTTCCTGGAATTTCCGTGCACAAAACCGAATAGCGTATTTCCCTCTCGTTATTCGATAATAATTAAGTTATTCTGTCGTCCCAGGGGCAAATAGCTTATTCCAAATTCGCCGAAACAGCGTGTCCAGAGACAGAAAAAAACCTGCTATTCGGTAATAAATTTAGTGTAGTTTACATGCATACGAGGCGTGATTCTTTCTTGCATTTCATCAAACTTTCATCTAACTGCAAGACTCTAACATCCACACAACTCATAGTTCTGTAGAATGTACTTCGACATGGTACTGTTCGACCAAATCGTATGAAAACAGTCGTAAAGAACTCATACAACAATTAATACTTCAGACCGCCTACTTTTGACGAAGATTTTCGATCCATAAAGCTTCTCCTCTCAGAGATTTGATTGAAAATGTGTCTAAACAGAATATTCGACCCATTAAGAAAATTAATAATGCGCTTGTTGCAAACAGTTGCACATGTTTCTTTTAAATCATTCCACTTAGTCCATCTTTGTAAACCTCCATTAGCTAACACATTTGGTCCGTCGTCTTCGGTACTCGAGTACTTGAAAATAATAATCTTGTTATACGAGACAATCCGCAGTGACATCAGAGCCAGTGTGTCTTATGCTCTTTATATCTCATTGACTTCAGTAACTGTGTTTGGTCTGTTTAGTTAACTTACAGACGTTAACCTGAACGAACTCTTTTCTAAGTTGTTTCCCTTTTCTGCTTATGAGTGATGTACCCTGTAAGTGATATACCAACACTTTTTTCAGGTACAAAGCATGAAGAAATGACAGCAGATGATTTTGACAGACATCATCCCTGTTCTTCGTTCCCAAGGGGAAAAAACCTATATCCGGAATGCAGTATGTCACAGGAAAGGCGGACTTCTGCCTGAAGACAAGTAACCCTAGGCCAGATCTTGCGGAAAAAGCAGGGTAGTATCATTTTCTAGCATCAGTAGAAAATACGTCTTTTGTGGGTTGGGGGTGTCATTAAAATCTGACAAAGTACTTTGGCAACTCGCGCTTATTGTTTGCACGAAATGAGATTTAATGGCATTTTGCCAACACAGAGAACTTGAAGCCAATTTAGTGCCTATGTTATGTGGAACACCACTATGTCGCGCATGAGTGAAATAAGGAAAGACTAACTTCCTGGGTGGAACGCCACTGTGTCGGACATGAGTGAAATCAGGAACGTATGACTTCTTGAGCGGAAAGCCGCGGTAGCGGACAGGAGTGGGCGCAGGAACGCCCGATGAATGTAGCAGACGAGAGAGACGGGGATATTATCATAGACTAGCAGCAGCAGGAGACAAGACAGATCCGGGAAAGCTAATGGTTTTACTATTGTTTTCAAGCAGTCCTTTTGTGACGCTGTGCAAAAGTCAGAAAGCCTCTGTTTACCGTACAGAGTGAATAAAAGCCACTCCTGCAGGGTTAGTCAGGGTAGGACGTCGCGGCAGCCCAGAAGCGAGAACCCCTATGAAGCCATACTCAGCTCTAACCAGATGCAGAGTATCAAGACCCCACAACACCAAACACACACACACACACACAAACCAATATCAAGAGCACTTGAGGATTGAAATAAACAGTTGGACACCAGAGGCCGACAAAGAAATGTTCATGTTTTACCGTCCTCCCTTACTTGGGCAAAACGCCCCTAACTAGAAGTGATAATTCGACTTCATCGATTCCACTAACAGCCTACAGACTGCTTTGGCAGAAAAAAAATATGAAGCGCTTATGTTGAGACATCTGACCAGACGAACTCATCTAAGCTTTTAATCCCTCGGAATAACTCATTTAGCATGAAGGGTCCTTTTATTTTAAAAAGAGCTCAGCACAAAACAATGGATAGTTTTATTTATGAAAAAGGGGTATGAACGCTCGTGCAACCTCTCTACTTTCGCTGTGAATCCAGGTTTGTTTATAAATCCCTGTGCAAACAGCAAGGTGTTAACCGCTGATTTGCGACCTGAAGATACCTGAAGATGTTTTACTAGCCAGAGGTAACAAAATACTTGGTAGATTTTGTTTATCTCCAGGCGCCGTAACTCATTTTGAAGAGTATTTTTCATGGCTTACAAAAACTGTTTATAAAATTTTTTCCCAGGTTTGTTAATTATTGCTCCATATTTTCACGATATCCGAACACAGCGTTCAATTCCTGTTTTGTGAGTACTACTGAGAGTTTTAGTGAGAAGCTTTCTTTTTTTTTGGGGGGGGGGGCGGGTTGTTCCTCTTTGTGGACAGTATACAATTCTCAGGCAGAATGTGCTGGGTGCAAGTTCTATTTTTACAATTATATTTTTTAAAATTTCTATTCTGCTGTCCAATGTTAGTTTTACTTTCGTTTTGCGCTAATGCATTAGATACTCTGATACACCTCGTTTACCTCCCTTAATGCCTTTCCTCCTAGTATACCTCCCCTTTGCACTTTTCCACCCTTTGTTCCTGTCCCCTGCAAACTGCACGCCATGTTGCTGGCACCCCAAGAGATCTTCCTCGTCCACTGGACATCATCGTTCCACCCTGATCACGGATGGCCACAGTGACAGCAATGCCTAGAGCTATGGAGGATAGGTAGCGATGTCTGGGGGCGTCGTGGAGGGGGTGGGGGATAGTGAAGTCTAAAGGTGTCAGCCATCGCTATTGATGTCGGGTATGCATATAGCTATACCCAGGTGCTTAGGCATAGCTACAGAAGTGTCTGAAAGGTATAGGGCGTGGATAAATCGATGTCTTTATGCTTTGAGGCCCTAGCAATGTTCAGGAGTGAGGCATTGCCCTAGCAATGGTAGGGGTGTGAGGCGTGGCTCTCGCGATGTTCAAAAGTGTGAGGCAAGGCTTTAGCGATGTTCAGGAGTGTGAGGCAAGGCTTTAGTGATGTTCAGGAGTGTGAGGCAAGGCTTTAGCGATGTTCAGGACCGTGCTTAGCTAAAGCAATGTTCAGTCCTTGCCAGCAAACACCTACACACATGCAGCTCATTTCCAGCCGAATGCAACCTATTTATCATGTCCTTAAGCCTTCAACGATACCAGCAAGATAACAACAAAGACGTGCAGGTAGGTCGGTGCACGTTACATGTGTCAATACTGCGAACGTGCTGGTAGGTCACTGCACAACACACGTGGCAAAATTTCAAACGTGCGTAGCCAAGGGCTGGGCACAAGCAGAGGGCCATCTGTCATGTACGTAATCCCGAGAAATAACCGAGATAAACTTAACGGCGCTTTCGCTGCGCAGCCACTCGTTATGCTTGTATCAGCCTCTTCTCAAACAAAGGTCACTTGGGCTGTGCTCGTTACATCTTCCAAATAATAATAAAAACGCTCAAGTGTCTCAAATCTAAATGAAGCCATAATCATGTCAATGTTTTGCTTTTCTGGTGCAACTGAACCCATTTTGCCCCATTAGGAACCCTTATAACGCGCCCTGTCAGATTTTGAGACAATGTGCTATCATCTGCGCATTTGTTTAATGAAAATACTAAACGTGCGCACGCACGCATACATAAACCCACAGAAAGTGTAGCTTCAGCGCACATCTGGGTCACAGAGACAGTTTGTCACTGGCGGACTGTTTTTTTTTTCTTTGTTGTTTTAGCTCTTCTAGGGACGATCTCATCCTATATGTAAATTTAAAAGTTAAAGGATGCGTCAGGCGACAACGCACTGTCTCTTGTTGCAGTTAGTTGCATATTTAGCACAGCTGCGGTTTATTGTGTATGTTCCCGTTTACTGCAACAGTAACAAGAGCAACATGACGCACAGAAATAACAGTCATGCGGCTCACCGCGACATCTAACGTCCAACAAAACCTGACCTTTGGCCTACCTGCAGCAAACCTGGCAAAGCCGGGACCTCACGGAACTGGCCACCCATGCGAAAACGGTTGCCTGCATGTTCGGATCCCTCAGAACTTTGGCCAACGTCCGCTGCTGACACGGGACTGAATTCGTACAGCTGCTTCTGTCCATCACACTGTTCTTGCAGCTGCAGCAGCTGCACCTTAAGTTGCAACACCTCGTGGTTGAGGTTGCGATACGTGATGTGAGTAAACGTTACACTGAGGCAGATCCCCGCAACAAACAGGGCGATCCAAACGTATCGGTGTCCACACTGGCACGAATTTCGTTCCGTCGTGTTTTTGCTGCATGCACCGGACGCTTTGTTACACTTCAGCCTCTGCTCCGCTTCTGTCAAAGTGCAACAACTCTGGTCTGAGTAGCGTTTCTGTCCCTTAATGTCCACTACATACGTGTTCTTCGCCTTCTCGCTTACCCCAAGATCCTGCAGAGAAAGTAATTCTTTCTGCGTGCTTGTGGACATTGTCGTAAGGTTGCAGTTCCCTCCCAGCGGTCGCGGTTGTGAGAGCAAGGCGATTGCGAACGATAACCCCGTACGAGCGTCCCAGAGAGAAAGCAGACGACCGCACTGCGATTCACTTGCCGCCCAACAAAGTGGCAGACGAGGTTCGGAGGCGATCCGGCAGCAGCATCAGACGACACCCTGGGCCCCGCAGACTGCGCGATCTTCAGGCACTGAAAGCTTATAAAGAAGTCGGAGCGACATTACTGAGAAATCCTTTCTTTTCTACGAAGGTTTTTCTCCAAGTGCGCGCTGGAGGTGGGCGGAGCTTGTAACGAAAGGACCCGGGACTTTTTCCCGGCGTGCTTTGCAGTCGCGTGGGTTCGCTTGAGCCATGCATGGGAGGCCGATTATCAACAGAGTTCAAAGTAACGGTTTTTATTTTAATGCGTAATGAGTGCGCACATGCATGTGCGTGGGGGAGAGGGGGTAATGGGACTCCAAAACGAAAGAACGTGTGTGAAGGAGTCAAAACCGGAGAGAAATGCACACACATGTGCACAGAGGGGTATAATGTCCATAATCCTATATAGCAACTTTGCCTATGCTGTTGTAGGGAGTTTACAAGTTTCAGGTTTGGCCACACACAGTGATGACACCAGGTCTGAAAATATTGAAAGCTACTTTCGCAGTGTCCATTACCAAAATACATAAACGCTACGTAATAAAGTAAGGTGTTTGTCCCCCAACATCCAGGTTATGAAATATATACACTGAAACCGTATTGTCGCAATCTTGAGTTTTAGAAAAATTATCGAAAAGAATGTTCTTATCCCTCACGTGCTGTCGCACTGAGCTGTGTACAAAACTGCATCAAACACCACAATATCTTCGGTAACACCTTCATGTGATATGTATGACATCACGCATAATACACTTCCTTCATTTTAAATCAATGCAATACAAAGAGAATGATGCACAGTTTACTTTCGTTTCATTTTTTTCGGATTGCACTGAGAAATGTTAAGGATCTTCGATAAACAGTGAACATAAAATGTGCATGTTTCTGGAGAGACATACATTTCAGCTATACAAAATACACGACTTTTTTTAAAGCAGGGGGATCTTTTGAGCTAATCTAGCATTAATTTGTCAACATTTACCCATGCTAGAACAAATGCTCGCATATTAAAGCTTGATTTAAGGTGAAAACTGTCTTTATGAAAACTGCTGCTATTTTGCTTTCTGTCTTCATCTATATCCCCCTCTT
This sequence comes from Lanistes nyassanus, assembly GCA_004794575.1. Lineage (NCBI taxonomy): Eukaryota > Metazoa > Mollusca > Gastropoda > Architaenioglossa > Ampullariidae > Lanistes > Lanistes nyassanus. Next base: position 439,722 of record SMGT01001152.1, on the reverse strand, counting down.
TGTTTTCCTTTTCTTTCTGTCTTTCTTACTTCCTTCATTTCTTTCTTTATTTGCCTGCACTGTCTCTCTCACTCTGTCACACGCCCTTGCATTCTTTTTTCTCTCTCTCCCCCCCCCCCCTCTCTCTCTCATTCACACACATCCGCATGCGCCTGCTGGAGGGAATGTATCACGTATCAACCAGTTCCTTGATTATCTAGGCCAGACTCCTTACCAAAGTCCGCTATATAAAAACAAGTCTGAGAAGGCAACATCCCCTTTGCAGGACTTTGCCAGTAAAAATGCCCAGACTTAGATGTTGCTGCTTGTATAGCAATACGAAACATGTATGTAGAGGAACAAAAGTACTCGAAAACTTAACGGCCCGATTCTCCGAGTCATATTTGTCACTGGTTTTTCAGAGGTTCTAAGAGAAGGTGCAGAGACACACTTTGCACTGAACTCAGTTCATATGTTGCTATGTTGAAATGCCCCGAGAGTCAGAACTCAAATTTACAGCTGAACGCAACACCGCACTGACACCATACTATTTGAGCCGGCCAAATACATTTAAACTTTATAAACTCTTTTCTTGCAAAAACAAAACTGTATTGACCAAGTTAGTGAAATTTGTAAAAATACTTCTTAGTAGAGTACATCAATGAATAGATGAATATGTGCCTTTTTTTGCGTGTGGGTACGTCTGGTTGAGTGATTGAGCGTGTTATTTGTGTGTTTGTTAATCATTGATTTTGCTTATCAATATATGCATATCCTCATGCCAGGTGAATTTATGATTGATGGGTTTTTTTGTTTGTTTTTTGACAATTTTTTTTTCATTTTTTCTGAATACCCCCTGAGGGTTAAAGAATAAAGAAACTTGAAACTTGAAACTTGATAGGGCTTTATGTAGATTCTCACATTTAATAAGATAGGAGAAATTAAGATGACGATAAACAAACTTCCAGAAGTATTCTGTTCTGCAGAATAAGAGAAAGTCTCATTAAAAGATTAGTGTACTGAGTATTATATAACCTGTTTGTGCGTGTATGTGTGCATATATGTGTGCGTATTTGTATGAGTGTGCGAATATGCGTTTGTTGTGGTAGTTTGAAATGTTTAAAATGTTTACTTCTGCATTAAAGTTCACAGAAAACGCTTATTATGAAAAGACAAAAACCCACACGTCTTTCGGGTTTCCCGCTGCGCTTTTCCGACCAGTATACCACAAGAGCATCCTTATTATATTTTTCACAAATGTACACTTGCACTGTGCTTGCACTATCAGCCAGTAGATGACAGCCTATGTCGTCGTGTTTCAAAAGAAAAAGTCTTTAGAAATGCCATGGATACTAAAATCATAGATTCTCTATAAATACCCTCTGTAACTGTAACTCTGTAACTGTTTAACAAAAGGCAGTATTGTATGTTCTCACAACATTGGAGCATGCAGTATTTTTAGACATGTGAGTATTGCATCTGCTTTGCAAAATGACTTAAGCATTTGCGCGTGCAGCAGAACTTTGGACGAGTGGAATACTTTAAAGTGCTTAGAGGAATACTTGTAAGTGTATCTGCGCTCATCGGGACGGTCGAGAAATGCTTAGCTTTGTGGTTTCTTTTATTTGTTTTCCCTGTGTTTTGAGAACTTTATCGACTCCACACCTCCAGCAATGTTCTCAGGACAAGAGAAAGTGTGGAGGACTTTTTTCTTTTTGTTAGCAGTGTGGTAGGGAGGGGGCAGGGCAGATAGGTCAGATGTTTTCCTGTGCACACTTACGGTAAGTTATTGTGTCCTCGACATTGAGAACAGAAGAAATACACATTTTCTGTACTGAAAATTACTGAATTACAAAACATGGCTGACATTTATAGAGGGCTAAACAAGTTCCTTACGAGTGTTTTCGTGCAATTTGTATATTTAGTCCAACCCTCAAAACAAACATTTTAATATAAAAAGGCGGATTGTACTTTCCTGATTGCACCCTTCTTTTACAGGCAAAGTACTTCAAATGTCCCAATTTTTCCAAATGAATGCGCATCCTGTTTATGTGTATACCTCCCTCCTCACTTTCTCACCTCCCCCCTCTTTCTTTCTTCCTCATCTCTATCCCCCTTTTTTCTTTCGTTCTTTCCTTTTCTTTCTGTCTTTCTTCCTCCCTTCATTTCTATCTTTTCTTTCTTTCTTTATTTGCGTGCACTGTCGCTCTCACTCCCCTGCATTTTATTTCTCTCCACCCCTCTCTCTCTCTCTCTCATTCCCACACACGCGCGTGCGCCTGCTGGAGGGAAGGTATCACGTGATGTCAACTTTTAGAAATCCTACACAGAACGAGATAAAACAATGAGTTCCTTGATTATCTAGGCCAGACTCCTTACCAAAGTCCGCTATATAGAAATAAGTCTGAGAAGGGAACATCCCCTTTACAGGACTTTGCCAGTGGTCGGCACAGCAGTAAAAATGCCCAGACTTAGCTGTTGGTGAACATTACTTCTGCTTGTATAGCGATACAAAACATGCACGTAGAGGAACAAAAGTACTCGAAAACTTAACGGCCCAATTCTCCGAATTATATTTATCACAGGTTTTCCAGAGGTTCCTAGAGGAAGTGCAGAGACACACTTTGCATTTAGCGTCTCAGTCTCTACATGAACGGAAGGAAGTGGGATGATTAAGCCTGGAAAAAAACATGGAGGCTGCTTTTAGCTTAACGTTTTGCCCAAAAAAGGGAGACGCTTGCTTTCTAGAGGGCAAAAGAAAAGTACATCTAATTCTAAGCGCTAAAATCTGAATGAGTCACCAAAGGCAGAGTGTTATGCATCATCCTATCTAGTCCACTTGCGATTTCCCATGTTGTTCAAATCAGAAATAGCCTCAGCCAATCGGCTGGGTTTTCCAAAGTATCGAGTTTCCACAGAAACGTGTGCCTGATGAGCTGCGTATCGAAGTCCGATGTAATGTGCTTACATTTTCCTGGTCCAGAACAAATAAGCACGTGTTGCTTTCCACACAGCTTTTTACCCTTTTCTTGCACGATTTTTGTTGGGGTGGGGAAAGAATGTAGAGCCAGTAGAGCACCGTAAATCTCTTGTTTTTCAAATAAAAAGCCGTCTTTCCATTTGACCATGCTTGGCTCTCCCTCTCTGAGAGGAAGAGAGAGAGAAATGACTTTGATTGGACGATATACTTCAAACGTGCGGCTGAAACTGTTAGTGGTTACTGCCTTAAGATTACATATGAGCCTTTGTTATTCTCGACCACCTCGATAGTCTAGTGGTTATAAGGCGTCCGCTTCCAAGGCAGGAGGTCCGTGGTTCGCCCCCCC
>SMGT01001152.1:389277-430505 GCA_004794575.1 Lanistes nyassanus | reverse complement strand
TAGAGAAATCAGATCAGACAAGTAGGATGGGGCGGCTCCTGTCAGAATGTTGTAACAGATGGAGTGTATAGAGAAATCAGATCAGACAAGTAGGATGGGGTGACTCCTGTCAGAGTGTTGTAACAGATGGAGTGTATAGAGAAATCAGATCAGACAAGTAGGATGGGGCGGCTCCTGTCAGAATGTTGTAACAGATGGAGTGTATAGAGAAATCAGATCAGACAAGTAGGATGGGGTGACTCCTGTCAGAATGTTGTAACAGATGGAGTGTATAGAGAAATCAGATCAGACAAGTAGGATGGGGTGACTCCTGTCAGATTGTTGTAACAGATGGAGTGTATAGAGAAATCAGATCAGACAAATAGGATGGGGCGGCTCCTGTCAGAATATTGTAACAGATGGAGCTTTCTGAAAAGCTTAACGTCATCTTGAAGAAGCTAAAATATGAAATTTACTTACGGTTTCGATCACAGCTAAAATGTCCCTGTATTGTAAACTGGACGGAGAACACTTCACAGTATCCCAGGCAAGGCGAACAAATGTATAGTTTCCGTGTGGCGATGAGAAATGGCTGTTTTCCCACAAGCTATAGGTGCGGCCCATGCAGGTATCTCGCCACTCCTGCCAACTAGGAAGAACTTTTGATGCGTGGTCATCGTAGCGAGATAATTGTGACCAGACACGCAAAATCCCGGATCCAAGCAGCCGACATCTCTTTTCCGAAAACTACAAACCAGCGACATAAGCAGTTGACATACAGTTAGATTTTCTGCTCGTGCTCAACAGACGGCAACACTTCCGAAAAATCTAATGTTATTAGGCCGCAAACTGACCACTGCTACAGTTAATAAAGAACAAATGAGGACAGAGCGCTTAAATTATCGAAAGATAACTCCAACAAAGATGCTGGCAGCGCTCGTTATAAAGAAAGGGATGGCAGATCTTTTTTGAGGATCTGCCAAGTTCCTTTCTTTCGGCCCTCTCTTTGCTACGTGTTTGGGTACGGTAAGCTTTGGCACACACGTCTGCATACGGCTATGTGTGAGCGCTGCCAGTACTGCTACCGTTTTTCTTTTCTTTTTTGTCTTTCTTTCTTTCTGTCTTTTTGTCTTTCTTTCTGTCTTTTTTTCGAGAAATATTGTCGAGAAATAATGATTTCAGTCCATTTGCAAGCGGGAGCGTACGCACACACGCACGTGCGAATGAACACGCTCACCGCTCGCGCAAGCATGCACACAGCACCTGACATTACAAAATAATATAATCTAACAGGTAGGCAGTGCTTCCTTCTAGCAGTGACTTCGCACTTACTAAGCTATGCATTAAAAGCCCCACCAGAGACTGGTTATAGCTGCAGTAAGATGACCGGCGTGGATAGGCAGTTTAATGTTTGGGGGGATGGTCCAACGGATTCTGCAAATGAACTCTTTGATAATGCTTGACAACTGTTGTATTTGAACCAGCAAGATCCACACGCTAGTCCACAGCTCTACCTCAGAGCTATTCAGCAATCCAACTATACTGATAATCGTCGTATCCAACTTGCAATAGTCGGAGCTGCTGCTAATTTCCCCTTTATCTTTATGGACATTCTTAACCGGCCATGACGGCGGATGATGGGAGATACAAAACTGGCCATTCACTGAGACTGTTCAGGCGGATGATGGGAGATACAAAACTGGCCATTCACTGAGACTGTTCAGGCGGATGATGGGAGATTTTTATGACAAAAGAGCAGAACATACAAAATATTTTTCAGAATGGCTATGAAAACTCCAAAACTATAAAGAATGACCGGTAGCAATGCGCACTTTACTTTCCTCAAAACATTAATATTTGGTGCTCAGACTTTCGTTACGTCGGTGACAAGAATAGAAAGTGTGTGTGTGTGTGGTAGTAGTGGTGGGATGGGGAGGTGTTGAAGTACAACTTCTTTGTTCCTTAAGGTCAGAAAGTAATTTAAAAAACTGGATTCATTTTAACTGTGTAGAATCAGCTTTAGATCCGACCGAAAAATTCATCCGAGGTGTACCTGTAGCATCTTTTCTTCTCGAAAGACAAAAACCACAAACAGATCAAAACATAAACAAGCCCCAAAGAACATCTCCACTGACGAAAGACGTTGGACTGCCATCTTGCTGTAATTAAACGACAGGACTTTTTTTCTCTCTTCGTGTTTCTAACCTTCTTTTTCTTCCCCTGTGTTCTTTGGTTAGTGGAATTGTTCTTTTAGTCTTTACATGTTTGTTTGTCCTCAACAAACAGTACTGCCATAATGATTTTTGTCTGATAGCTTAACTCATTGACTTTGCTCTTACCACGTGTTTATCTCCAGACTACATAAAATTCAGTTAGGTGCTGTAGAAGTGGTATATAACTCTATGAACTATTACGAACTATTTCTTTGTCCATCTTAATCGCGAAACTTGAATACCTTAAGCGATAGCGATGAAAGAGTTTAAATGTTACTCCTCCCAGTCAAAAAGTTGGAGCTACGATGGAGTCTGCCGCACGATTATGTCAAGCACGCTGAAGGAATTTCCTTATCAGCATTTCCGCCAACTCCGTTCCCTTGTGTCAACGGAGGGGAATCCCCTGAAAATCTGCCGCTCGAACCTTTTTCCCCTGAAACTCGGTCAGTTACTTAATATCTTTTTTTAGCCTGAGACTCGCGTTGGTGTGGGCTGTCGAAAATCACGGGTATTTACCGCAAGTTTTCCCCTTGATATCTGTAGCCTACTCTGTGTGTGTGTCCACATACATATAGATACACACACACATATATATATATATATCAGAAGAGTTTCGGAGGTGAGCATTAAGTGCAACCATGGTTACCTCCAAGGCCTTAAATACATCCTGACAAAAGGGTGAGTGTGGATGGACGGGTAGGCTGTACTCATCTTGCAGTTGGCCGTTTAATTCTTTGTCTCCTGGACGTTTGGTGAAGATTTGCCAAAAGTTTATCTGCATGGTAGGTGCGGGGGGAGGGGAGTAATTTTAGATGGATACCACTCCCACCTGGCGGTGAGTTCGCGCTATGAGAGGGATCCTATGTACGGAGAGAAGCACCAGACATGAAATGTCGCTAACCGATAGTTCGTCACGTGATTGCGATTGGTTAGGCTTGACCAACGGCCGTCACTACGGTTCCTGATAGCTGCAGTAAGATGGCCAGTGCGGTGAAGCACTTTTCATGTTCGGGGGAGTTGTCGAATGGAGTCTAAGCGATGTTAAACGCCTGCAACTAATCCTTAGCCACTCCTGGATTTGAACCAGCAACCTTTCACACGTCCGCAGCTCTACCCGCAGAGCTGTCCAGGCCCCAACAGCCTACATGTTCGGTGGGTAGGTAAATTTAGAGGGAGGATGCTTCCACCTCGCGGGGATTTCGCACTATGGGGTTCTTTTACTAAGCTATGAGCTGAAGAACCCCCAGACTGATAGCTGCAGTAAGATATGCCCGTGCGGACAGTCTGCTTGAGATCCCACGGTACTAATATAGCTAACTTCCGTTACAGATCTTCAGACTACCGTTAAGATGAGACATCGATGAACACTCAGCAGCCTTGATATGAGAATAGTTCAGTTTTTTTCCAGAAATAATTTGCATAGGATCGAGATGTTATTGGCGGAAACAGATGGCGGAAGAGGCTACTGAAGACCGGTGACGTCACTGTCAAGCAGGAGCAGCTAAACTAGCACCGCACCCACGCATGTAGACCCTACATCTTACAGAACTTACATAATTTGTATCAAAGCATCGCGTCTTTTCGAAACACCAATGCAAGGTGGGGGGCTGTAGTAAAGTTCGTGTATCTTCTGGTCATAATTATAAGCGGTCCTGTTCACCCACAGTATTTTACCACCTCGTTATCTGGGAAGAGGCAGAACTGGTCACGGGCGAGTTTTATGTTCGGTCCTATCCGCTTTTCTGTTTATAAAAACGGTCGCTATAAACAGTCCGTTCCCCGTGTTTTTAAATTTTTAAATGCTTATACGCAAAATGCTGGCGCCCTTCCTGCTGTTTCACGTCCATACACGACTTGCAAATTTCTTCTCATGAGTTCGGAAGTGACTTTATAGACTTACGTAAGAAGCATGCATGCTTACCCATGCAGGAGGTGGGCGGAGGGAACGTGGTCTACGGCAGACCATCTGATTTGTGTGCAGAAGGTCTGCTGTTTCGAATCCAGGAGTGACTTGCATCTCCTGTCCAGCTAGGTAAAACTGCACATAAAATACACAGGGGCGAATGGGCCTTATGATAGTTTTTATGATCAGAAACTGAACATACGAACGCTCATGCAAGCCAGCCCCAAAATGGCTATAGATTGTCGCCTGGGGTGGCTTCCATGAGTGTTATCTCCCGTTCATATGTAAAGGCTGCATGTAAAACACACAGGGCCAATTGGCTGTACTCGTATGACCGGAAAAGCAGCTAAGAACGCTCATGCAGCCAGCCCCGGACCAGAGTTAACATGGTGCAGACTTTATGACCATTCCCTGAACATTTCATGTGAAGCCTTCGAGCGACCTTAAAGGCTGAAATCTTGTGCTGTAGTTTTTCTCTGTATTATGTATTAAGTATTCTACCGCCAGAGCATCTGAAATAGAGAAGCAATTGCTTCTAACAGCCCTTTGTTTGAAAATGATGGCTAGCAGGCTAGGTTGACATGCAAGCACAAACTCGAAAAATAATAAAACTGAAAACATCTCCAGCCGTTAAGCACATGTATATCAAATTGCTCCGAACAAAATCCCATGATGCTCATCTCTCGCTCTCTCTCTCTAGGCCACACACATGCACACGTGTTTGTAAAAGCAAATAAATATAATGAAATTTACAGTGAATTTGGTACAACAGTTAACCCACACAAATCTAAAGTGATGGTCTTTGGGAAGGGTGAATTTCTAGATGCTAAGCAGACCTGGTACTATGGAGTCTCAAAGTTGTTAATTCACCCTGTGTACATACTTGGGTCTCCATTTTACCAAGAAACTTTCTCTTCTCTTATGACATGGGGATGCCAGAATGCCAGATTTGTTTGCCAGTTTTGCCCAAAACTGTCACTGATCTGGAGGCTAGTGAAAGCTTAGAGGTGTTGCCTACAACCAGAATATGTTGGCCTATGCCAACGAAGGTGCTTTAGAATAGTCTACATCAAGTTCACATTCAGAATCAATGACATAATAATCCGCAAACTACACTACAGAAGAGATGTGGCCCACATGACTTGGCGTGTCCTGCATCCAAACTAGTAACAGACTATGAAGCATATTTTCTCTTCTTCTTAAGACCTGCCTTGAGATCAGATGGTGCGTGCACACACACACACACACACACAGTGTGTCTCTTATCCTAGGTGAAACGTCTAATGATACCATCATACAAATTTCTTTTTACTTTGTACAATGCATTTACAATCTGAAGCACTTGTTAAGTGAACAGACTGCCCATTATTGTCAGTATCTTTTCAAAGGGGTGACAATGACAGACAGGTGCTATTTCTTTATGCTCTATCAATGGGTATACTTCTTTTAATCCGGATCAGGTCCCCACTGACCCAACAACAACGTCTGTAGTCAGTTACTGATGATGGTTTCTCTTCCTAACTTCCCCTTTGATCTGACCCAATGGTTAGATCACTAAAGCTCTAAACTCAATCTGTCTCCCTCTCTTACAGACATACACTAAATAGGAATGTATGTATAAATATGTACAAGTAAACATCTATGTTTAAGCATGCACCAAAAATGCATGTGTAGTGCATAATCTGACAACCACTGTCAAAACTTTATCCCCCAAATACGTGCCATCTTCTACCTGCTGTATCCACAAATCTGAAGATGAGGAATCAGTGACATTATCACACTACAGTTTCATTATCATACTACGCTTTCATTATCACACTACAGTTTCAATATCACACTACAGTTTCATTATCATACTGCACTTTCAATATCACACTACAGTTTCATTATCATACTACAGTTTCATTATCACACTACAGTTTCATTATCACACTACTTCTCTGCTTCACAGTCTTGGTTTCACCCATTGTCAGTCTTACAGTCACAAGAAATGGCCCCATTCTCTGGTCATTAGCACTGCTGGGAACTGTTTGGTTCTTTCTGTATGTTAGCCACAACACAACCAAAGGTGCTCATCACCGTCGGAAGCTCAATCCCCTCGCTCCATATCAAGCGATCCTTTTCTTCCCGTAACCAACACATCCCAGCCATCCAGCTTTTATCGTCCTCCCCACCAACAATCAAAAGAGTTTCACCGTACTTGACCAAACCTGAAAACAGAATTGCTCTGTACTGTAAATAGGATTTAGACGTTTTCACCTTAAAATTATTCTTGCTTCATACAGTCCAAAACTTAATCAGTAAAACATGAAGAAATCAAAACAGCAAATACAATATGCACACTATAAAAAAGAGCAAAATATAGATATGAAGAATAGTTTAACCACAAAAGCACACGTAGCAATGTAAACCACATGGCATATTTGTGGTTTTAATTCTTCCTGTTTCACACAGTAACACAATAAGATCTTTTTTGACTCTGCTTTATACCAAGTCAGCAACACATACAGAAATCAAAATAGCTAATGCAGTATGGACACTTACAATAATGAACCCATGCAGAAATCTGAGCAGCTAATGCAATATGGAAGATGGGCACTTACAATAATGCACAATGTATAAAAGCGAAGACAGCAAGACAAGACCACAAGCCAATACCTGCTCCACACAAGGGGTTTGGCAGCTCCGGCCCAGCCATCCACGTTTCTGTTGCTGGGTCGAAGATTTCCACAGAGCCAACACAATACTCCGGCAGATACTCCTTGTACCATCTCTCACTCACAGCTGAGTTTCCACCTAGCAGTAATCAGGAAATATTCATATCACGAGTTCTTCAAACCAAGAGTTAAAAACAAGGTTAGAACTGAACTTGGGCTTCAAACTGTTGCCATAGTGTTATGCGTCAAGCATTGGAACAAGAAGGTGACGTGCCCTTCACCCACGCAACAGTTCACAAACAAGCGGACGCACGGAATAGGCAGTGGGCCAATTAGAAACGAGAGAAAGTGAACGATGAGCTGTAATCGCTCGGTTTTTTTAAAAAAAGTGAGTCAACTGTATGGTTTTGAGAGACCGTGGATGAGTGGGAACACCAGGCAGGCCGAAGACATATCGCGCTAGAATGAAAGGTAGGCACTGTCCTAACTCAAGTGTTAACCAGGCCATCGGAAATTCTTAGATTCGATACTTAAGATAGTGGAAAAGCTTTTTATTGTGTTGCAGTTCTACAAGAGGTTAGCAGAGATTGGGCTGCCTGGTGAGGGTGAATGATATGGGTAAAATGTGGTGTGTCAGAGTATAGACGGAATGTTAAATGTAATAATTGAACGACTGAAATTATCCTCCTCATCATCACCCTATTTCTCCTATTGTTATGTTTTCTCTTATGTTTTGCATACATTTGGTCGACAGTTTATTTCAAGCAGACTGTTTGTTCAGTTTCTGTATGCCAATCCCCTAAGGGTGATTGTGACTGGTGAATAAAGAATGTATGTCGACTGCAATTTTAGAGTGGGCGACCTCTTTGTCGGAGCGAATGAAGGGTTGCAGGCAACTGGGAATTATAGAACCTGGAAGGAGGTCTAACAGAACCGGATGTGTGTGTGGGTTGTAAAAAGGGGAAAAAGCCAGCTCACATTTGGGACTATATCATAGCAACACCCCACATAACACATAGCTCTGTGTTTGTGTTCTCCTGACGACAGGGTAATGCCCCGAAACTCTTGTTTCATTTCATGACGTTTGGCTCAGCTCCTTTTTAACTTAGGTTTATTTTCAAGCTGCAATCATGTGTTCCTTTTTAATTTTTGTATAAATATAACTGCAGGTGGATAGAAATGCAGCCAGGGCTCCCAATCAGTTTTTGTTCAAAGAGTACTGTACTCCCTCCTTGGCATTTTAAAGGGTAATCCTGCCCCACAGCAAAGTTTTAGAGGGTATATCCCTTAACAGGCTCTGAAATGCTTCAACACACTGAGCATGCTTGTGTTAGCCTAGCAAGGGCTGACATTTGAAAATTAACTGAACCAGCAACTCTTTGTTTCTTTAATGGACCATTTTACATTTGCAGTGGAACAAATGCTGCAAGATATTACACCATTTTCAAACACAAATCAGCTGAACTCTTGGATCCAGCTTTCTCGAAAATGGTTAATGTGGTTTGTACAGTTTCTTTGGTGCTGAAGCCAGCTGTTTGGCTTCAAGTTCTTTCTGTTTGTGTTGTCCTGACCAATGGGTAATGCCCCGAAACTGTTGACTGTGTCTGTGTTGTTTGTAGCTTGGCTCAGTTCCTCTGTTGTCAACTTAGATTCAAGTTGTACAAGAACATTTTCAATAACAGCCATCACCTACTTTTTTTTTTTAAAGCTTCTTTTGGTTAACGATTTTCCCCAGTGGTCTCATGTTGCATTAAGTGACTGAGAGAACCGTAAATGTTCCAGAATATGCTTCACCTCTTCTGACTTGAGTATTAAGTGTACATTTACTGTGAAACTTGCATAGTGTTAAGTGTACATCTACTGTGAAACTTGCATAGTATTAAGTGTACATCTACTGTGAAACTTGCATAGACATACTTCCACTGTGAAATTCTGTTGTGTATGCATACCTCTACTGGGAAATTTTGTTGCATATTTTGGAGTTTTACTGCATATGTTATGCATGTAAGAACAGTGTGAGGGTCCCTGACTACAGTTAAGATGTGAAACTGACATATGCCAAGGGGAACAATTTACAGCCAGCTCATAATACAAATAATGATGCCTGTATAGAACTTGTTTGTCTGTGCTTTATGCCAAGTTAGTAACAACTATCAAGGCGCAACCAATTCTGTAATGATGTTCTGTACATATATTCTCAAAACAAGGTTTGAACTCATGATTCACATCTCAGTCTTTTCAATGTGCAACTGCATGGCACTGTGCTATCACACCACCTCCACACCACAAAACTATGATTTTCAAAACAGAGGTAGTCTCCTGCTAGGTACTTCATTTAGGTAAAAAAAACTAACAAATGTTGGACACAGATGTGACCATAGTCTTGAAAGTGACATGCATTACAGAATGAACACCACTCACCAACCACCCAAATTTTGTCCTTGAAAACTACACACCCAGCCAGCATACGGGCTGTGGTCATGGGAGGTAGTTCACTCCATGCATCTTCAGTGGGATCGTATCTGCAGAATTAAGTCCATTTCATTGCATATCTCCAGGAGAATACAGAGGAAAACACATGCATCCAGCATGGTACAATTAGTATATTCCTATATATCAATAAATTCTTAATTTTTATGACTAAAAGTACATCAAAGCATATTAACAAGAAGACAGATGACAGAACACTGAACAGGTTTTTATTGCAGTCCTTATAGTGAATGTATTTTTGTGAAAACAATTTATCTGCTACATGGCTTCTCAGAAAATCTTGCAGCCTTCGTTGAGAATAAGCGACTGAGAAACTACAGCCGTTTGGTGGTGAGCTCTCCAGTCTCAAATCTTGGTGCTACCTCATTCTACCATAGCAGCTGCTTTGATGGTAGAGTTATTCGCGAAAAGGAAGTAAATCTTAAAAAAGTTAATCATAATTGCGATAATTATACAAATTTGATATTTTAGAAGGATTGCAGCAGGTTCTGAATGGTTGGCTACAAATTTGAATATCTTTAATTGAAGTTTTCTCAGCTTCCGATAACCAAGTTTGTATGAAGAGTTGTGGGGTATAAGAAACCATACGAAAATAGATACACAATCAGATGCAGATTGCTTTCAGTTACCTCTTTAGGAAAAGGGTGAAAATCTGAATACATTGTAAAGGGTACATACTTGAAACACTAAACATAACCGTATGCAGACGCATGCGACCAAGGGAGCTTACCGTACCCAAACACCTAGCAAAGAGAGAGTCAAAAGAAAGGAACTAGGCAGATCCTCTAAAAAGATCTGCCATCCCTTTTTTTATAACAACACTAGTCTTCACACAGCTAACCCTCGGTACACAACATGTGCATACAGAGGATCCCTAGTAAATGTAGTCAGCCCGCTCACTAAGCAAGTGCTGACAACTAGGATAAAACTAGGATAATCATTCTATCATTCCTCTGCTATCTGTATGACAAACATCTTCTTCATGTACCTCCAACAGTCTTTGCAAACTGCTCCCTTCTCTTCACCACCCATGATGTAAAGCTTTCCACGATAGCTGACAGCAGACATAAACCGAATGGCACGGAAAAGGGGAGCAACCAGTGTCCAGGCGTTGGTGCAAGGGTCATAGCGCTCGACACTGCTCAGAACTTCTGCCCCATCATGGCCTCCGACAGCATACAGATAGCTGGAGACAGAGATAGTGCCTGTTACTTTATTTTAAAATTTAAACATTGGTTAACACAATGTCGTCGTAGAATTTCAGACTGTTACTACCACTGTGGTCACAGGGTGTTATGATTTTTCTGACGTCTCATTGCCTACCCAATCAGGAGGTAGATCGACTTGTTACGGTCGACCCGATTGGCTCACTGAAACAGCCAGGAGAGAGTGTGCGGTGGCGCGAGGAAGGTGGTCCGGCTGAGAGCCGAGGGAAACCTCCCCCCTTCCCTGGTTGACCCATCACCCTGAGAGGGGGTCGACTGCGAGGTGGGGGTGAACCACCCTCCGGGCTACAGCCCACCACCCCGAACGGGTAGTGCTTTCTGGCAGGTCGGGCTGCAGGGGCTATAAAAGGCCGCCGATGGCCAAAGCAGATTGCCGAATGCTGAGTGGTCGGAGCCACATGCCAAATCCACTTCTGGGACAGTAACTACAGGAGATTACAACCATTATCCGCAACGTGGACGCAAGAGAACCAGCAGACTTCTGCAACAGGGGTTACTCTTGTCAGGTGGAAAAAGAACTCATGCATTTCGGACCGTTGCTGAGATCGTGGAGCTGAGAGACGTGGCGTCTGCGGTATTCCTATCCAGCATCGTGAAAGTGAGTTTACGTACAGTGTAGGAAAGTAAGACACGACCATAACTCAAAGCTAGTTGAACAAACTTAAAAGAAAGTAAATCAAACTTGTTGATTTGTCGGTTTGTAGAAACCTACGGTTATCTCTTGTGTGATCGTCGGTTGATCTTATTGTTTGTTAAGACGTCGGCGTGATGTCATTTTCAGAGAAGTTTAGTAAGGATACAGTTTTCTTTGTGTTCACCGATTTGAATTATCGGTACGGTAGAATTCATAACCCGGTAAATAACGTGTGCGTGTAGATACGTATAGCGTAGCTGGGATGAATATATGAGAGTGCAAGTGATTGTTCTAAATATGTCAGGAGATGTATATTGGAGCATCATTCCTTGTGTAGTGAAATATTCTGTTGTAACTGTAAATAAATAGAATAGTGTATTATCGCTGCCCTCATTTATTAAGCTGTGCGGGTGACAAGCAAGGGGGTGGGGGCTTGAGCCGATTGGAAATTGACGAAATTAGGCAGCGATCGCAGTGTTAGTTTCCCCCATCTTGACACATTTTTATGTCGTTGTAACTCTAGTTAACGAGCAGACTAGCAAAACACATAAGCGCCATACCCCTAGACACGACAGAGACAATACCACGACACAGGGTAACACAGATTTTGGCATGATTAAAATAAACGCTGCTTGCAAACTACCAAAAGTGCAGTAATCTCCTTTACACATTTGAAAAGATCGATTTCTGAACATCAAAATAATTATAGAATCGTACTGAAAAAAATGTTAAATAGTACTTACTTTTTGGTGTTAGACGTAGTAACTGTATGTACTGTACTCGCCTACTTGATTTCTTCCGCCATGACCTCCCCTGTAGTCTCTATGTATCTTATAAAAATGTTAAATAGTCCTTACTATTTGTTGTTAGACGTAGTCACTGTATGCACTGTACATACCCACTCGGTTTCTCCCCCCATGACCTCCCTTGTGGTCTCTATGTATCTTATAAAAAAAATGTAGAAACAAAACCACAGATAAAAACATAAACCAGTCTTAAGCTGAAAGAGAAATTTAAAATGAATAAAATGATCCCTACCTTAAATCCAACGTGAATTCTGTGTAAAACGGTGTGTTATAAAAGATATCCAAGTGAATACAGCAAAATGGTGCCCCCGATTGTCTCCCTAACGACTAAACAAAATCACATGGTTTCTAAACAGAAGAAGTCGTGTGGTCTAAGGCTAGGAACTTGATAGAAAAATGATTCTGCTATAAGAAACACTAGTTACATCCCTTGTCGACGAACTGTTTTGGGCTTAACATTTGTAAAAAGTTTCCGCATCCCCCATCCCAGCTGCAATAAGATGCAGAAAGAAACAAATGATGACGCACCCCAGGTGTGCGGCAAGACCTGTATGAGTTAAACATCAGCTTCTTACCTTACTCAAGAAGGATAATAAAAACAGTAATTAAATACTTGAAATACCAGCACACAATTTTTAAATGAATCAACAGGTGAAATTTTTCAACTAATGCTCACACACAGACTGTCTCTCACCCATCAACGATGATCAGAGAGAACTGCGACCGGGACATGTGCATCTTGGCTTTGGGTATCCATGACGACGAGGTCTGGTCGAACAGATGCAAGTTATTGGAGATACCCTCCGTGGTCACCGAGCCTCGGTAGTTAATCTTCCTGACAGCCCCACCTGCCATGTAGATCTGATTGTCCCCTGTGATGGCCACCGCTAGTACAAGAAATAATATTTCATTTCTTTAGTTTACGTCACAGGCAAAAATGTTTAGGCTAAATTATGTAGCTGGTACTGAAACTATAGGTACACTGGTCTACGAAAATTACTTCTTAAAAAAATTGCAAGTGTGGAGTTTATGACCAATAATAAAAAAATCCATGTTCGGTATTGCATCACTGCATCAAATGACTCAAAACATGTAAAACTGTTGCGTTTTTCGAAAGAAAATCTGTTTTAAAACAGAAATAATATGCCAACAACATACCCTGTCATTGCAAGACTAAACCAGATAATTTGTTTGTTGTTGGTAAACATCAAGTCAGCAGCAATTAGACTATATCAGGGTGGTAACCTAGATGAAACGTAAATAACTCTGACTGTGAACGCATCACACACCTGGCGTGTACAAACTCTGAGGCAATTTTGCAATGTGTGTCACCTCCCCTGTTTTTGGGATTAACATCTCCATGCTGTTGTACTTCTTCATCACATCTTCTGTGTATGGATTGGACACAATCATTACTCCCCGGTCATAGGCCATCCCTCTCCGCGGCATAAGGTTCAAGTCTACTTCTGACTGTCGATTTTTCAGCATATGATGGTAGCGGATCTTGTCTAAAGTAAGACTCACTTCTGGATCTTGACGCAAAACCTACGAAAAGCCATACAATTCTTCATGTTTCATTACAGATAGAAACCAAAACCCTTGGGTCTTGCAAACAGCAGATAGCAATAATAGCCACCCTCAGGAAAATGAGCCTTTAAGGAAATGGGACAGTAGGGTTATCTTTACATCAGGCATCAGAATACATGCAGTTGTACTCAATCTTAGTTACTGTTTGTGAACACGTTCACATAGGACATGTAACAGTACACTAGACAAAAATGTTACTAGGGTGTAATGAGAAAAACATTTAAAGTTGGCAGGTAGGCATTCACTTTATTTTAACAGGGGAAGACTAAACTATCATACAGAATGTAAGTCAAAGGAAGCTATTCTGCTCAAGGCAGTTGCCTCCAATGTACGCTTTCTGCACCAGTTTGGTATTGGGCAACTTTGACGTATTCCCCCTTTTTAATCAGCAGAAAAATTTAGGGTCATGGGCAATAAAAAGTGTTACTTAGGAAACCCTAATCTCATGAGGATTTTGAGGCTGAGGGGTGTTTAAAAAATGTATGAAAATGTAGATTTTCATTTTTTTTTAAATCTAATTTTTCTTGATTTTTTTTGGGGGGTGTGTGTGTTGTGGGTGGGGAGGTTAGGGGGTAGGATATAGTGAGATGAGAAAAAGTGGTGGTGAAAATCTTTCCCACACCATTCCCTTTCCCACACCATTCCCTTTGTGGCTACAGCCCTCTACATCTGTCTTCTGTTTGCTGAATTATATCCTCTCCTCATCACATGTAAATCAAAAGGACAACAGCACTAAGATAACTGAAAAAGCTCCTTACTTGGTGGGGGTCTATTTTATCACAGAAGTAATAAGAACTGATGTTGGCAAATCGCACACATTTCATTATCTCTGCAACATTTTTTAGTCGAGAGGGAAGGTCAAACATCAGCCACTCCATGCAGGCCTCGTAAACAGTTTCTTCAGTTGCAACATTGAGATCATCATCGCTAATAATCTCCACAAGTTTATCAGCAGGCAGTGACAGAAACTCTAAGTGCCCACAAAGATTTCCAAATCTGCAAATATGAAGGCGAACACATGTAAATTTCCACCATTTCCAGTTATGGTAATAATAACTAATAATAATAATAATCTCATATTTCTTTATTTCTACAAGTTCTGACTCATCATGTGTATGAACTCTTTGTGTATCACGAGCAGCTCCCATATACCTGCTGTTGATAATTTCTTTGGCTTTCAAAGCTAGTACATCGCACTCGTGGGCCCTGGCAAAGAAATAGACACCAATACAGTTGGCCACGGTGATGTGGGTCATCATGAAGTCGGCACAACCTTCACGCAGCGACAACAACTGAAACAGGTTGGCTGCTGACAGCAAATTCTGGACTGTTTCTTCTGTAAGCATGACTTTGCCGGTGTAGATATAATCCAATACCAGAGAAAGGGTCAAGCTGTCCATGTCTTGAAGACTGATCTTTTCCTGAATGATTAAATACCAAAGCATGCAAAAAAAAATAACACTGTGTAAATATTTCCAACATCTTATAAACACATCAAATTAATGCCTTAGCTGATTCCGATAACATTCCAAATATCTTTTAAAAAAATATTATATCTTTATAATGTTCAACAGGTATTTTCTGATCCTATTAGGATACAGCATGTTTTATCCAAAAGTGTACGTGATCAAACTGAAGTTAATTAGGTTTAGAACAGAGATGACATTTTGAAAAACCCAAGATATTGTAGATGTCAAGATATTAATTATCTAAATAAAATAGTCTAATTCTAAATCTTTATCTCATAGACTACTTAAGTAAAAGTTATTAAATGCATTTAAGATGTATTTTATCCATACACACATTCACACACACACACACACACATCCTCCTCCCATACCCACAAGCCCACCCTGGCAAGCAGAAACACACAATGAATTAGCCAATGAGTCTTAAAATGAGTATTAAAAAATTTTTGTTAAAGCAAAAACATAATACCTGATTGCTCTCTGCAAGATTGCCTGAGAACATAGCCATAAAATATGGTGAAGAAACAGCCAATACATTTCTGTGACATGGAAATTCTGTTTTTTCTACACACAGAATAACATCTACAAATTCTTGATTCTTGTAGAGTTTTGAGAATCCACTTAAAAGATTATGAGAACGCTGCTCATCATGAAAGATGCGTTCTCCAGGAGGGCACAACTCCTCACTGTTTGTCTGTGTCACAGAATCCACAAGGCTTGTCTGACTGCTGCACTCCAACATAGCTGATTCTTTCTCCTGGTTCTCTGTCTACAAAGACCTCAGGTGGGAGTTGGGGGGGGGGGCGGGGAAGGGATAGTAAACAAGCTGTAGTTGTTTTTGCTTTTATATAATGTCTGAAGGATACAGCATATTTTATCCAAAAGTCTAACGTGATGAAACTGAAGTTAATTCGGTTTAGAACAGAGATGGCATTTTCGATTTTGACAAACCCAAGGTTAGGTATTGTTGATATCTAGATTTCGGTATCTAGATATTAATTATCTAAATAAAATAGTCTAACTCTTCATCTCATAGACTATTTGAAGTAAACATTATTAATAATGCAATTTAAGATGAATTTTATCCATGCACAAGTTCGCACACACACAGACCCTCCTTCCATACACACATGACACAAGCCCACCCTGGAGAGCAGAAACAATGAATGAGACAAAATCTCACAATCTCTAACTCATGTAACACGTTGCTAAAAATCTCACAGTCTCTAGCACTTTTTATACACATGCTATAAGAAATTCGTAGTTTTCGTTTAAAGATATTTTCCACTTTCTTTTTGTCTTCGGGGCACGCTGTTTACAAATGCTCTGCTCCGTCTGGAAACACTGACCATTTGACGCTAGATCTATAATAGAATGCAAAACGTGCATACGCACGTGTTCCATTGACCATTGTTTGTCTTTATGTGCATCAAACAGACTCACCATTCATACAAAAAGTCTGCACATTTCAAGGTCGGAAATGGGCGTCGGGGTGTTAGGCGTAGAGTTTATGATTCAAACTAAACATTCTGCTTCCACCGTCTTTCACTTTTGCAGTACCCTTTGCCAGGGGAGACCACTCTAGTAAATGTTTGCAGACGATGTAACTCGCATCATAGGGAGTGTGCTGTGGCAAGAGGAAAAGTTAAAAGGTCTGTATCTTTATCTTCTGGGCAAGTTGCAAGACATCTTAATGCAAATGAATTAGCACAGTTCACGAGGCTTTTGCCACGATCCATTTTGTCACCCACCGCTGTGCGCATGCACAGCTATCAATCAGACGACACGTTTGACTTGCTGGGCCGCCGAGAAATCGTGGCCGCCTAGTGCCAGCATGCAAATATGGAATCATTTCATCCATACCATATTGATACATTATTCTCTTTTAAAGCAAGAATGGCCGAGAAATGGTGGCCGCCAACCGTATGTAGACAGAGGGGTCTCATTCATACAATCATACCTTATTAACACTTAACACATTTTGGGGGGGGGGGGGCAAAGGCCTGATCGCGAAGTCGTGGGTGCCTAGCCGATCTCTGGCCTAGCACCGAGGAACAGAAGGGTTTCATTCATTAGCCTTCGGTATTAATAGATATTTTAAAACAAGAATGGTCGAAAAATCGTGGCCGCCTAGCAGCGGTGGGAAGAAGTTTTTCGTTTTCACATTATTGATGCTTTCTCTTTTGTAAACAATCTACTTGGGCCGCCTTGCTAGCAGACGACACGCATGCGTACTCTAAGCGGGTCACTGCCTGCGATCTAATCTATGGTTACCATGGGAAATCGTGGCTGCCTAGTGCCGGTGTCGCAAGAAATTGGGTCCGGCAAGAAAGAGTGCCGAAACAGCAGAGAGTGGTAAAACACTAGCAAGTAACAGAGATCAGTTGTCATCCATACAGTATCCTCTTCTTAAGCAAAAGTGGCTGAGAAATCATCACAGGAGACATAAGACTTGCGTAGTGCACATATACAGATATACTGATATGGAAACGATTTTAAAATACAAATCTCTGGAAACCCACCACCCACCACACACACACACACTTGCAGTTTGATCTCTCACCACTAAAACAGACGCCTTTAATTCGTCTTATTTTAATTTGCTTTTGTTCTCTTATTATTTTTACATCCACAAAGGCACTAAATTTTGTAAAGTTACTACCAAAACTCGATAAACCACTTTTATTCAAGACATACACAACTGGTTTCATAAGCATGTAACTGGTTACATAATTGGGGCTTCATATCCTGTGAAATTCTTGGAAACCTGGAAAACGAAAAATGCAGAAAGACCAAAATGACTCCAGTACAGGAATTTTATAAGCACAAATTATACACTAATAAGACGTGCAGTGATTAGTACAGTTTACATGGTAAATGCTCTGCATTGATGAGCTCAGACCTGATTTCAGAGCAGTCTCAATATTTCCCACCAGTAGGCTTGTCACTGCCATCATCAGAAAATAAATTCTTGGGTCTTTTGGTATTTAAGTATATGTATTTAAGTAGCTGGATACGTAAGTCCAGGTATATGTAACAGCTTTCTATTGTTAAAGTTAACTTTATTTTTAACACATTTTGTGAAATACTTCAAAGCATCAAGAAAAGATACCTGCATGATTTAAAAATGAAAAATTTGGTCTGCTACATGGCTTCCAGATCAAACCCGATTCCAGTCTGCCTGACAGCAACAGGGGCCAAAAACTATCCGAGACATTGGGTCTAGTCAAGATCATGGTGGAGGAGGTCATCCACTTCCTGAAGGCAGGCAAACGCTTGGTAAAGACATCCCAGCAGGACGAATCCAAAATCAAGCAGAAGAGATGGTGAGGGTGTTGATCACACTAAGCCTGAACGACGGGGAGTTAAAAAAAGTGGAGGGTGACATCACAAACATGATTGACATCTTTCTTGTTCTGCAAAGGTGGCTACTGGAAAATGTATTTTATCACAATAGACACACACTAACCACCATCAGTTAATCGCCAAAGACCAGTAAATGTTGAGAAGTTTCAGTGTAGCTGTGATAAATATGTGCATGTAGTGTGCATCTAGAGGCTGGTGTTTTGATTGACCCTTGATCACCGACTTGAAAGCAAATGAAAAATGTTATAGGCAAGATACATCTGAAAAACTTAAAAAACAATAAATTTAGTCACAGTCAACAAAAGCTCATACTCTGAGAGTCATTGGAAGTAACCAAAATCTGAGAAAAACAAAAAAATTACTCATACTCTGATGTAGCACCCAATCTTTAAAAGTTAAAGACATGGGTAAGCTATGCGATGTATCACAGAGAAGCAGATGTTACATTGTCTTTCAGCCTGCTGTGTGACAGCTAGAATTTGTTCGTTGAGTTTCCAAATATTCACAAGAATAAATACATGCACACATGCTTGCACGTGCACAGTCTTCTTTTCCTCGCTCTTATCTTTGCATCCATGCACATGCACAGATACACCACGAAATGTGAAAAAGCAAAGAGAGAGAGCTTGGATCGGTGATGTAACTGAATGGTACAACTCCCTCCAACTGCCACTTTCCCCATGCTGCTGTAAATATGTGTTGTGAAGTTTCACTAAATACATGTTCCAAAAAGCTTATCAACTGCATAACTCAATGTTTAAAACTGCACATCATTTCTGTATAAACATCTCTGATTTTTGGTAGGCACATTTACTAATGCATACAAGTTTTTTGTGAGGGTATGTGCAGATTTTTTTTTCTCTTCGACAAGGTTCATACTGTTGTGATAACAGTTAACTGAATAGATGAAATGGAGATGCACAGTACTGGTTCTTTATGGACCTTGTTTGGTCTGTGAATTGTTATTGGAAATGAAATCTGACAATTCAACTGCAGAAAACTAAAAGCCCCAAAACATTTAGAGACATAATAGATTAGAAAAAAATGGTGAAAATTTTACTGTCAATCATTCTTATTTATTTTTAAAAGCGCACATCACAAATGCATTGGGCATTTACAGATCAGCTCAAGTAAAAAAATATAAAATCTTATGATTCAGTTCCACCTTTTCATGTAACTTCACGGGTCAGTGAATAAACGACTCAAACGAGAGGGTGGAAGTGGCTGCAATGTGGACATAATGCTCTGAGAAGGTAAGATTAAGAGGCTTTGTTGAAATCATAAACTTAAACATGGAGCACTCATCATGGAACAAAAAAGGTCTTGCCACATTGCAACCACAGAGCCGCTGTAGGAAGAACACAACAATTGTGACAAACCTTGATAATATTATTCTGAAAACAGGATGTACAAAGGGGCAACTATTTGTACAGGTGTTATGTTAAAATCTCTTATTAAAGTGTGAAACCCAGTTTCAGGCAAAAGCAGATACAAACTTGGACAAAAGCCAAAATGTACAAGTTTTGCATGGACCAACAACTTTGAGGAAGAAAAAGTACGTGCATGCCTGTGTGTGTGCATCAAACCATCCACACAAGTGTGCACACACATGAAGATAAAAATGTATCTGCTCTATTTGAATGATCCAACTATATGCCTTAAGACTGCCGGAATGTACTCAGTTCTTCACAACTATTACATAGGAAATAGCCAGACAGCAATTCCAGTGCAAGGTATCTTGTCCCATCGACAGAAAAAAAGTCACATGATCTTTCACATCTCTAGAAGGAGAGGAAACGGTGACTTATCCATAAAAATGAGGTATATCTTTCATAATGTCGCTCAACAAGGTGGAACTGACAATCATTCCAGAAAAATAGAAAACAAGGTACAAAAGACAGTTGTTTACCTTGACTTCTAAGTTCTTCATTTGAACCTTATAGAGGATTTACCTTCATGGAGGAACCTAAACAACAGGGTTTGCAGGGTAGGTTTAATGTATGTTTAAAAAAAAGTCCACTGAAAAATCTAACAGAGGTCTTAAGATAAAATATATGGTACATCTGCCTCACAGAGTGGGTGTTTTATAAACTTCATTCCCTTGCTTGCTTCTTATGCATCTACAGTTAGTGACTAGTGGATTCCTCCATGGCTGTTGTTAAAGCCAGTCATTTCCAGCCTCTCAGTGCCAAGGTGACTCCTGCAGCTAATCAAAATGCACTGGGAAGTAAAGTGCAGCATGGGGACAGAAGCAGATGCAGAAAACTGCAGGAAAGAAATGAAAACTTCATGGAAAAGTTTTCTGGAGTTGCACGACAAGGGCCATATGGGAAAATGAAAATGCTTTCAAAAATTCTACACATCATTTGACAGAAGTTTCTTATATAATAAGAACAGATTATGTTCTAGAAACTGCAAATGGACAGGATAGGCAATGACCGGCAGACCACACTTCGTGGTCAAAGGGGCAGCATTCCTCACAAGGAGGATGCTATCGAACCTATTGTAATGAAGATTTTAATATAAGATTGGACAAACGAAAAAGTCAAAAAAGAACGGTCAAAATTCAGCTCCATCTCTCAGACCCTACCATATAAAAGAATCTGTACGAACAAGCAAAAAAGTTGCCATATAAACAAAAATAAATAAAGCAAACCATGTGCGTTATTATGAAAAGAAGCCCCTCTTTACCAAATAAACATTTGAAATGTTTCCTCTTGGAAGCATCCCCAAGTTGTACACCGCTAATCTATTTATTTTGCAACCTCACATTTGAGAAAGTCGTAGAAAATTATCTTCATTAGCAACAATACACCACTTATACTCTTTGTATGTCACATTCACACACACACTGCACTTAAGTTGAAGTCACATGGTTCCACACAGGTGCTGCACTCATAAAGTGACGCAGCAACTGCACTCAAACATGGCCCTGGTCACCATGACAACATGCGGTAGATAACTGCACTGTCCTTATATGCAACCAATTGCACTGTATTGCATACAGCTATTTATAAATATTAATGTCAAACTGGCATCTGCACATGGCATGAAAGGTCATTAATGCTGTGCTGGGACCACCGTGCTGTCTATTCACAACTATTAACACATGCATAATCTTTGCCTAGGGCTGAGTTGCATGAGCATATATCATTCACCATCTTCATGTAATGGGTGGGGTTATACGAGCATTCATATCTCCTCGCCACATACGAAGGTATACATAAATAACAGACAGCGAAGAGATCTTATCATATCCCTTGTGGACAGGAAAGCAGATGCGAACCTCACACAACCTGCCCCTGAAGGTATGGCAGCATGCATCACTATCACAGCAGTCATTTCCAACTTGGTTCAGCAGCACTGGGAACAGCGCTCCCGACTTAATAAGTATGTTTCGCGATTATCACCTTCAATGCCACAGCCGCACATAGAAGAGATGCAGCAAGCTACACCAACTGTAGCTGGCACAAGCATCTATAGTTCCACCCAATGAGATGACTGTCCCCTCATGTGTTTAACCATGCATCAGCTCTTTGGTCGGTTCGTGGTGACTTTGATGGCACCGGTGAAGTCGGCGGACACAATGATCTCCCTTTCCTCCGTGTCGTCATCAACAACTGCACCGGCATTTTCTGCCATAGCCATTCGAAAGATGAAGGATGGATTGGCTGCGAAGACTGCTGCTGTTACCACAGCATTGTGAACTGGTGACAGAAAATGATACAGATTACAGCTAGTCAAGATTTTTCCAACAAACATTTTAGAACACGTGCACATGCATGCACACAAGCACACACACACACACACACAATCTCCACTCCCTCCCTCAGAAAAATATTATCAGAACACTATTTATAAAGCTAGCTGCCTTCAGTGTCATTGGGAACCCTGTCTTAAATATCAGTAACAATACAAAGAAGCTTCCATATGATCAACACAGATAAAATCAGAACAAAAAGATAAAATGGTACACTTCTCTGGTGACATTGACAACACACATAAACTGGATGCACCTCCTGTTTATCAGCCATAAATGTCAATAAGTCTCCTAAGCATAAACAAGACCACAACCCCGAATCGCCTGGTTGCTATTGGGTACAGGTACTGTGACTAGCCGGCTAAGCCCCACGGTGTCCCTTGATTGTCAAGCATTTACATGGATCTGAACCTGTTCATCAAAATCAAATCTTGTTCTTCTATCACTAAGTGATGTTGATTGCCACAGATTCTAAGAATGACCATTGCATGAGACTAAATGAAGACGACAGATGGGGTGTTAAATTTGAGAAAGAAAAATGACCTTTGATGGCTTCCCAGTAATCATTACGATCACGACGAGCGGAGGAAAATTTTACAAACTCGTGATTGGTCTTCCAGATATAGATAAAGTGGTCCTCAGAGCCGCATATGATGTACTTGCCAGTGGAGCTGCAATCAGGCACCCCGAATTAAGTTGGTGTTATTATAACAATATGTTTAGCAGCGTGTAACAGTCTGATACTTAACAGGTTACCTAACAATATAAAAGAAAAACAAGTGACTGCCGCTTGGAGGATAAGCCAAAATTAAATGTAAAACAAGGGAACTGTACCAAGCTAGAAAGGGACAAAGACAAAAACAATCTACATGTTTCCGGGCACTACCCCTTCATCAGGACGACACGAAAACGACGAAAAAACGAAAAGGAAAAAGACTTATCTGCAGCAGATGTGGCGTGTTGGCTGCAAAGCAGGAGAACCTGCTTTTCTAGCTTGGTACAGTTCCCTTGTTTTACATTTAACAGGTTACCAATAATACAATAATGACTTTAGTAGACTGATATAATGAACAGCTTAGAGTCTGATCCACTTTTTTAAGTCTCTGAAACAGCGCACAATGTGAAAGTGACTATACTTTCCCACCACAGGAACCAAATTATTTCGAGGTAATGCTTCACCATAATCAATTCTTGGACTGATTTGCAACTACCCCCTCCCCCTCCACACATGCACGTGCACACACATAGTTTAGAAACATCTGTACCTGAAGCTGGCTTTGATCTGGCTGCTGTTGTTTGTACAGCCCTTGTACTTGCAAGTCAGTGTTAAGTCCTTAAGACTGTACAATCGTACACGAGAGTCATTGGAAGTAACCAAAATCTGAGAAAAACAAAAAAATTAAAATGATTACACATAAAAGAAGTGCACAAATCCATGTTTTCAGCAAACAGAAAACAAATATCTGCCACTAATGTGTGTTGTTCATCAACTTTATTTTCAAAAGCGGGCTGGAGGTGGGGGTAAAGAGTTTTTATCTGGCAGGAAAACTCTAGAAAGATCTTGGTGTTCTGTATAGCAATAATGGCAGGATCTTTATAATGATTAAGAAAAGATGATCTGGCGGTCTTTACCTTCTCTTCACCTGGCATAGACTCTATTCCTGTAATCTTTCTACCCCTTGCATTCTTGCCGCGAGTAGATCGCACATGCAACATTGTGTAGTACTTAAGTTGCTGCAAAAAAATTAATAAAATTAGGTTAACACATTAACATTATGGCGAATCCTCCATTTCAACAGAAGTTTGCTACTGTTCACGGCGTAGCAAAAACGGGGTTTTTAAACCAAGATTTGTCAACAAGGGAGGTAAATGGCGTTTTCTAATAGTATAATCATTTTTCTATAGGGTTTCCTCCCTTAGACCACAAAGTAGATCACTTTTTCAAATCTGTGTGGCCGGAACAATGCTACCTAGTTCAGAAAATGGCAGGCCCTCATGGTCAAACCAGCACTTCTCTGCACGACAAGCAGATGGTTCACAGAGTTTACTCAGGATTACATCTATTTCTGTGCATGGCTTTCATCCTGGATAAATTCCTGGCATCTGTGGATAATTTCCACCAGGTGTTATGGATCACATAGCCCAGTGCTTCGTGTTACCAGAAGATTTTCAAGATGCTGTTTACATTCAGCTTGTTATGTAAATCAACACAGTTTTCCACTCAAAATCAGTGACAGACGGATCTCATTTTTTTTCTGAAATCCTTCTTTAAAGCTGTATTGGAATTATGTTTCTATCGCTGAAATTTTTTATTTTTTTTACAATTTTTCAAAAAATGTCCTAAATTGTCAAAAACGCTCAGATTCAATCAACCGTCATGCACGGTAGCTCTACGATCCTATTGAGTCAAGTGAACAAACTGCCACATGACAATCAGGAGTCACAAAAATACAATCCAAGAGCTGGAATGACTCTTTACAACAGATTCTCAACATGAGTTACTTCCTAAAGACCTCATATTTATAAAATCATGCTAAACAAGTTTCAGAAATAAAATCGATCACACATCTGAAATTACAGAATGAAAGAAACTTTTGCTCAGCAAGTCCCCAACCCTCCCATGGAAAATGTTTGCTCTACTCACATCTGTCGTATAGAAAATGCACCTCCCATCGTAGGTACCAACAACAGCCAGCCGCCCATTGTGACAGAAATTTGCGGTTGTGATAAGATTAGTGGTGCCAGAGAGCTCATTCCACATGGTCACTTTCTTGTCTGGAATGTTCCATAGTCGTAGCTTGCCATCCAGGGAACCACTCAGAAAGTAACGGTCATCCTATAACAAAAAAGTTTCAAGACACAACCTGCGTGGTAGATGCATTAATGCTTCTCCCAGTCCATTCTGCAATATGCTGCATAGAAGGATGCGGCACCCATAAAAGCGGAAAAAGGACTTTAACCCTAAAAGTGGAACACATCAAGGGGTGATGAACATGCCTTAGGTAAATGGTTAAGACTTGGACAGAAAGCCTGCATGTCTAAATTTACACACTTGTACCAACCTTTGGATGGAAGACAATAGCGGTAACAAAGTCGATGTGTTGAAAAGTGCACAAACACTCACGACGAGATATATGCCACAGACGAACAGTTTTGTCCATGGATGACGACAGGATGAAATAGTTCTGCACAGAAGAAGTAGTACCAATTTTCAAAATGTTCAATAAGACCAATAAATACACAAAAGAAATGGTCCAAATATGTCTAAAAATATTCTTGCTGCTTAACCCAACATCAATTTCTTAGCACTTACACGAACTTTCCAATGTGTGTACACCAGTATGCATGTTGTTTCTGTGTTTATTTTTGGGGGCAGATATATATGAGGATGTATCATGAAAACAAAAGCTGACAAGTGTGGAAAGATTGTTAGCATCGTTTTAACATTAATATGCTTCCCTTGTTTTAAATTTGACATTAATAGCTATGACTGCTACCTCTGTTTCCATGTCTTCCTACAAAACTACACCTGAAATAAATATCTCGCTCTTACTTTGGACCATGAGATATCCAGGAGGTCAGCCGAGTGACCTTTGTAAGTGCAGAAAGGTTTTCGCATGAAAGGTGCCATGCCTTCTTCTTCCTGTTCCTGAACAAGCTCCTTCTGTAAGGGAATGAGAGAGAGAGAACCCCCACCTCAACTACAGTCTTCAGTCTATCACCAGTATTGCAAAAGATATCAGCTCTGGTCCAACATGGTCTTGAAAAGGCTGTGCAACACGAGGCATTTCTACTGCATGTCTGATGCACACCGTCAAATCAAGACGGTCAGTTTTGACTGCTCTTTATTCTATGGGCAGCCTTTGTTTCAAATGCAACTGGCGATATTGGAAATGGATTATGTAGCACTTGATACTAATTGAAAAGATGTTTGTAGCAACTGAGAGCAAATCTTTAAAAACTGATAAAAGCTGAAAAGTTGCTGGTGGTGACGGTCATTCCAAAAGAACACATTTGAGGTTAGAGGGCATTTAAATCACAAGGATCACATGCACAACTTCCAAAAAAACAAAAAATTCAGCAGAGGTGGGAGAATCCTATGGTACCTTAGGAAATCTTATCTTACCAAGGGATCCACTGGTTTGGCATCTGAAGAGATCTGTGCAGCCTCACTAGCAGGTTTGCTGAGACTCTCTTGTGGGGAATCTTGGGTTGGATTTATTCGAACTGCAATTCAAACAGCTTAAGCTTTGTTTCAATAACAAAAACAAACCAAAGCTTGGGCAGCACAGATTTATTCTGAATCTTATATGACAGATAAACACTTTTTTTTTTTTAAAAACCCTTAGTTTCAAAGAGGGCCAATTCATCCACAGAATTAAAACTGTTGGATCTGTTGACACCAGTGAGAGAGCATGTCTAGGGCCAATATTTCTGCAACTGCTAACCAACCTGAATTTAATGGTGTTGACTGAAATCTTGAGAACGCAGATTGAAGATGGTGATGGGAGGCACTCACCTTCCTCGTACTTGCGACGAATGTCTTCAAAGTAACCATAGCAACTCTTCAGCACCCACACTCTCAGGATGCTGTCCTGACCTCCTGTTGCCTACAAAAGGAAAGTGGATGGATGCAACTAAAATTAAAATGGAAAAAAGAAACACCAAGCATGGAGTCATTTATCGTTATCTTTTTTTTAAATCTTCATGGTGGATCTCTTTATAATGTTTCTAAAAACTAACAAATAAACTGTGCTGCAAGAAGAAGCTGCTCTTTAGCACATTTTGCAAGTACTCACACAGAACATATTTTGTTCTTTCACTTGTCCAATTCAAACAAACAAGAAGTGGCTTGTAAAGCCAAAGTTGACTGCTCTCATGATTTTAAAATTTAAGTCTAGATCTAATACAAGCAACCTGATTTATATTGAAGACTCTTACCAAAAGTTTCCCACAGGGAGAAAACTTCATGGTCCAAATTGCACCCTGCAAAGAAAAACAAAAAATAATTGTAGGGGAAAAAAGCCCATTAAAATGCAGTATTATCTATCCCATAATGACCGGCATCTTTTGAGACTATTTATTACTTTTTCAATGTAATCATGCTATATACCAACTGCCAGAGGCACGATATATCTGGCAATGGGGTAGGGCAGTCAACATAGTACCACAGTCTTACTGTGTGCTCTCCTGTCAGGTCCTGGAGAAGATTGGGCTGTGAAAAGTCATATGGTCCCTTGTTGGTATTGGATGACTTGATCTGTCGAAAGCAAGTTTCATGACAATTGGTTAACGTTATTGTCTTAGCTACATGGATCCTGAAATCAAGATTCCTTACAAAGATTACACATGCTGTAACTTGTCAAACACATGCCCCTCTCATGTACACTGCATGCACACTACAGCTGCCAATATTTATTTCACTACTGTTATACTAAGGGCTTTGGGCTACAGAGCTGGTTCCTTTTTCTTCCAGGAAGTTTCTGTCTTGGACAAGGCCGTGGCATGGCATGCAACACTTAGCCACAACAGTTTCTCAGCAGTGCACAAGTTGCACAGCAAAAATACTGACCTTGAAAATTTTTCCATCTACTGACACTTCTTCTTCCACAGCCTGTTCGTCTCCATGCAAAACTGGAAAATAAAATGATTATTCTTGAAAATAAACCTTGTAGTTATTCAAGTCGGAACAAGACCAGGGTAAACTCATCAAGTCTAAATATAACCAAGCTAACCTTATCCATTCTAAATGCACTCAATCTAACCTCATCCAGCCTAAATGTAACCAAGGTAACCTCATTCAGCCTAAATGTACTAAAGCTAACCTCATCCAGCCTAAATGCAGCCAAGCTGACCTCATCCAGCCTAAATGTAACCAAGGTAACCTCATCCAGCCTAAATATAACCAAGCTGACCTCATCCAGCCTAAATGTAACCAAGCTATTTCATAGACACATACCATGATCAGCCACACTCCTCATCTTGTTAACTGTCTTGCCAAGCAGCTTCTTAAATTTGGTCCTGAAAAAATCCCAAATGCTCATACAACAAAGTCAAATTAACTTGCCAAGCAGTTATGATCTCTGGTTCAAGGTTCTTTAACATCAGCCTGATGCAACTGTTAACGGACAATGTATACCTACACAGAATGTGCTTAAAACTTGGCAGCAGCAGCGTGAGCTAAGTGATAGGGTTTGCGTCACTTTTAGCACATCAAACAAGGGTCACACGAAATGCCATCACAAAACTATTTTGGACTACAAAGATGAAATAAGAGCTTTCAGGACGACGCTTGACAAAAAAAAAAAAAAAGTTCCAATCACACACCCTCTCCTCCTCTGTGCTGTCCCCGATGATGCCACACTTTTTTCAGATCTCGAGTCTGACTCATCACTCAGGTCGAGGTCATGGAGATTGGAGTCACTGCAACAGAAAATAGCTGACTGCTTTTTATTTCTGAACTTGCCACTGGCAGAAAGGGTCACAGCGCAGGATGCAGCTTACCGACTTGACTGTACTGTGTGTTCTCTTGCTGATCTAAATAAGGGATAATATTCTACAAATTCCCTGCAGGGTATGATTGTGCCAACAAAACTGAGCATTGCTGATAAAACTTGCTGGTACCCACTGTAAACTGCTGAAGCATTGTCCTGTAATTTGTACAAAGGCCTAACAGTTCATTCACTCACTGATCTACAATCTACAAAAAAACATGAGGCCAGTGTAATGTATGCTGTGAACAGACATAACAGACACAATGTGCACAATGTACATGGTAACACGAACCTGCTGTACTCCTTTGTCCGACGCATAATATGAAGAGACAATGGATTGACACACTGTGGTAAGCGCTCCTCGGCCACGCTTAGAGGCAACATCTCTCCAGTGTCAAGATTACATACGGTCACCATCTCAAGGATTTCCTGAGGTCATAGGTTAAGTCTTGAAATAACATCACCACATCACAATCTTTAAAGATTAAAAAAGTAACTGAAAACTGCAAAACTTTCCAGGTTAATTAAAGAGATGGTACATGGAACAGTCCGAAGCTAAGCAACTCTTTGCACTCGGACTGTTGTGATGTATATGGCTTCACTGGCAGTTTTTCGCAAATAAAAAGATTCACATTAACAATCTACCTGAGTTATTTTATTCCCTATCATGATGCACACTTAAAGTATGCAGATAAAAATACGTTAAAAAATATGATGCACTTTTCTGATCTCTCTGACTTTTACAATCTGAATGGGAATGACTTGGGGAAAAAAACAAAGTGAAATTACACTGCAACTATTTCAATTTAGAGTTACCATACGTTCTTACTGTGTGGTTGCAGCTACATATGGAACAATGCTGTGCAAAATGTTGTGTTTGGAGGTACCTGTACACCTGACAGCAGATTTCTATATCTGTACCCTATCTCAAATGGTTCCCATTCCCGAAGACTAGAAGAGAACTCAAGAAGAAAATGGCTTCGGTGATTAAGGTATGTGGATGCCATGTTCCACATTTAATGTCAACCGAATCATACTGAGGACCTCCTCGTCCATACAGTCGCGTTATCCTTTCAGAAGCAGACATCCCAGCGAGACTTCAGATGTCAAATAAAGTCAATCATGCTGAAGAATTCTTCATGAAAATATTTGTGTTAGACAATAAAAAGTTTTGTGGTTAAGGTTTCATGGCCAAAAAATTTAGGGTTGGTAAGTTGGTAGACTGTTTTTTTTAGCCCTTATGGAAAGAAAGCCAAGTGTAAAATTATTTCCCTAGGGAGTTTTTTTGGTAACAGGTGACAAGAAAAGGGTTAGGTTCAGCAGCAAAAACTGGGTCAGTTCGGTAAATGTAGCCACAACAATTTTCTTTCTTTGCCTAATCCTTTCAGATGCAGACATCCTAGCAGGCCAATCCTAAACAGTTCTGGGGTACCTCATCTGTCAACGGTCGACCAGAGTTGGACCTGGGCCTTGCTGACAAGGGCTGAGTGAATTTCTCCGTCTCCTCACGAAGTAAACCCTGACCTCTTCCACCACCACCACCATCTTTAGCCTCACAACTTTCGCTAAAGACATCTTCACTCAGTTCCAGAGGAGAGACACCTTTGGCTACCCCAGCTTCAGCTTCCTGTAAACAGAAACATACATACCAGCAGTCAGATACACACCACACTTGATTTTCTTTTAAAAAAAAACAACCAAACAAAAAGCAAAAATAAAAAAACCCAGAGAGAGAGAGAGAGAAAGCCATGAGAAAACTTTTGAATATGTCCAAACAACATTATGCTTTGGCCATAGATATCAGAGCAGATCATTGCCGCTTTACTTAAAACAAGGGGAACTTCAGTTGATAATGGCTTACAAGCTGTCTGTACACAGGCTAGAGACCGATGAGTTGTCAGTCATCCAGCCCCACTCCATGTACTATCATCATGGTTTGTAGATTGAGAAGTTGCGAAAAGCAATAACTGTTGCAGGTGTTAAGTCATACCACCCAGGCTCACACTCTCCGACAACCGAGGCCGACGAAAAAGTTCTAAGAGCTTTTTATTTACTACTTTGCTGCTTGGCTGGCAGAGAGTCTACTGCAGGTTACAAAACACCAAAGCTGAGTGGCCACATGTCTAGCGACTTCTTACTACGACCTCTGCTCGTTGTGTTTCTATCCTAGCCCTAACTTCTTCTCCCTCCTCATAACCGTTGGGGCTGCGACAGTCGCTAGCTCCAACAAAAGGCATCAAAGGTTAGCCTTCCCTCCTAGCTCGCAGCTTCGCCTAGTTCTAAGGCATTCTCTCTGAGTCTCCCTAAGTCTCTGTGTACCTCAGAGGCTTCTCCCCGAAGGGACCATCTGTGTGTGTGTGTCCCCTCTCTCTCTCCAAAGCCTATGTGTCCAACTCGCTGGCACGGCCTGGTTAAATGCAGGCAATCGTGCGCTAGGCATTCTAATTTACGGCACCAGGTGCTGGTCTGCCTGCTGCCCGCTGACTGCTGACTGGACAGACTTACGATGCCCTCTGGGGTAACTCTAGCTGAGCACTTTTGTCATTAGCCTCGAGTTCCCTGAGTTCTCTGCTCATGCAGCTAGCCGGACAGCTGTTAATTTCAGCCGGCTGATTGCCCACCACCCCCAGTTACTACAGGAGCTCATCGTACAACTAATGTCCAGTGCAGTGTCAGGCCGCCGTATCACCTTCTGACGTATCACCCAGCACCTGGCTGGTCCTGGAAAGGCTAGCCCCATTACGCAGCTGCTGCCTCTAGTCACATGAGGGTAGAAGTACAGGGACAATAGCAATATCGTTACACAGGGCAGAATCTAATTCGCATGGATCTCACTCATGAAAACTCAATACAGTACACTATACAGGAATCTTTTGGCTGTATAGCAGGCAAGTAAAAATTTCATCTCAGACTTTCTCCACGGCACCTGCTGGGTTAAATACTCTAGAAATGGCAGGGTCAGCACACTACCACAGGCTGACTGGTCCCTTCAGCACAGGTTTAAGACTCATGAAATACGACAATAGGTACATTACAGGTTTAAATGCTAAACACCAGTTTCAAAACTCTATGACTTGAAACAAATGCTAAGTTAGCAACTTCAGAATATCATGAAAGAGCAGTTTCTGAAATGGTCATTCATAGACTGAATGCTCAGAAAAGGTTCACACTTGGGCACAAAAATGTCCAAATATTTTTAAGATACAAAAGAAAAATGTTACAGCTGTAAAATTGGGCTCTGGGGCAATGGCATTGTTACTAATTTCCAATCTGCAAACAATGGCTACCTCACATTGGGGGAAAGACAGAAAAACACCACTAGCCAACCTTGTAAACAGGTGCCACAAGCAGAGCAAACAGCCGCCTGACCCAAGATCCAATGTCATCATCCCATGTGTTTATCGTAAGCACAAGTTACTGACATGCTACCGGCCACCCTGTCTGTCCATAATGATATAGAAGGTCTGAAACTTACATAGCGATATATTCTGGAACCAGCTAAAGTGTGAAAACTTAATCTTATTTAACTACGAGGTGTGTCCAACAATACCTCAGTGTTAATAAGCCTGCATCCATCCAAGGCACTGTTGAGATCCAGCATAGCTTCCATTCCCTTGGTGCACCGTGGAAATAAAGGGGAGGGTAAGGGGGACGTTAAGGGTAACGGGGCTAGGTGGTCGTTGTCTACATCAGCTTGATCTTCTGCTGAACAGCTCTGTGAAGGCGTCTGCAAACATTACAACACTCACAAGACTCTCATCAACTATTTCACATCTGGTCAAAGTGCATAATATTGACAACAGATATACAATGGCAACGCATGTATGGAGGAAATCTTTCTGGAATAAATTCTAGATTCTCAACGGATTGCTCAGCCAGCATAATGTGACATAACTTACCACAAGCATGCAAAGATTTAACTCTTTAATGCTGCCTTAATCAGTTGCCCTATAACTAAGCTGTATTTTTTTCTGTTTATCAGCTGTACTCTTAACTTCAAAAAAGAACACGTGACTGCTGCTTGGAAATGAACCTAAGTCGACAAAAAAGATCGACTTTACACAAATTTTAAATTCTGAATGCCAAAATTATACTTGTAATGACAAAAGAAGTTACATAGCAACCAATTTATGATTATATAAAACTTTTTCCAAGACACTGCAATTTCTTCACCTTGCTTTAAATCCCACAAGTGCCCATCATGACTCCAATCAGTACTTAACAAACACTTACCACATTTGTTTTCTTTCTTTTACGTGGTGGCGCCACTGGTTTGCCTTGCATCTGTAATGTGTCTGGAGGAGTTCTTGTCTTGGTGCTCTTGACGATGTCTGGCTCCTCACCCCCTGTCTCGGTCTCTTTAATGATGTCATCGACCACAGACTGTGTGGAAAGATCGAAGTTCTCCATCTTCCTCTCACTGATGAGCAGCGTCAGGCTTTTGTGGGGTTTCTCCTTCTCTGGCTGGAAGCGAGTCATGTTGCACGCAAGGTCCTGGGGCAAGCAGGGTGCTGTCTCTGATTCTACGCTAAAAGGAAATACAGCCTCCACACAGTGAAAATATTTACTGTTGCAAGCGTGAACAGTAAAGGCAAAACAAAAATGATCAGATCTCAAAATTCTCAGATCGTAGTTTCTGAAAACTGTTAACGCTAAAATAAAAGGTCAAGGACTTGTATTAAGCGTACCAATTACCATCCAACAAATAGGATCTTGCCCTTTTTCCAGTCACATTCCCATACCCTCTGCCCTCAACAGCTACGAAAACACCTGGGATGTAAATCAAACCAAGCTGGTTTGGCCTTCAAGTCTAGTCCCCGTTTTCATCCCTCCGGTATCTTCATAGGCATGACAGTATTGTGGGATTCAGTATGACTGCCAGTAAACATGCAGTTCCTTAAAACCTGGTTTCAGCAATCACATGCACACATCACATTTTTTTTGTTGATATTGCATTCTCCTTCTCTGATTTTAATCCATGCACGGTGTAAGCTGACAGGTGGTAAGGATACATTGGTAAAAGGCTCCTACAGGGTGCAGGGCACAGAATGTTGCAGGTATTTTAAAAGTCTTACTACACTCTGAGTTTAAAATTTAAAAAAATTCAAGGTAGATCCAGGTTGAAGAAAGAAAAAAATTAAAAAACACAAATCTTTAAAAACAAAAACAAAATCAAACACCTTTATTGTACACACCCTGTCACTATAAAAAGTACCACCCAGAGACAGATGGTTGTTTATGTCAAGTCACTACTAAAGGCCATCTAGCGACAGCGAGCTATGTAAACAGGGGTCACATCCAGACAAAATGGGTTCACTGGAAATAGGATCTGAACATATGACCCTCTGCATCAGTGATAAACACATTACTGCTATACTATACCCCGCCCTCACACAACAGACAGCAGGAAAACCCACAAACCTGTCATTCCTCTCTACGCTGATTCTCTCAAGTGGTCTGGAATCATTATTAGGCAGGTCACCCCAAGAACCCGACCTCTTCTTCGCATGCTGCCGTGTTTGGTTGGGTGCAATAGAATTTTCCATCCGCTCGATGGTGTGCGACTTTTGACCTAAGGCACCAGAAGGAAAAACAGAACTGCTGGTTGCAGGAAAGGCCTCCGGCAGTTCTGAGGCTGTCGATGCACTAAAGCCTGGGGAGTCCTTCTCCAAGGAAGAAGAGTCTTGAGAAGACAGGTGAGCCAGAGAACTGTCGCTGCCTAACAGCTGCCGCATCTCTTCCAGCTTTCTTCGACGCTGTTCTTGCTCAAGCAGCTGCTGCCGTAGCTCCTTGAAAAATGATGCCAAATTCTCAAAATGAACAGCTTCTGTAACTGAATTCTTTTTACAATTTAGAGCACCCTAAATGTGCAGAAAAACGACTGATTATAATAAGTAAATCAATTCTTATTTTACTCAACAGATATGAACAAGTTGTACAAGTGTAAAAAGAAAATAACAGTTAAATCTCAGAATGACAGCAGTGGACAGGTAGTGATCAAGAAACATCTTGTGAACAAATGTCAGGCAGTTTACAAATTCCCCCCCCCCCACCACCACCATCAC
The DNA here is from genome assembly GCA_004794575.1 of Lanistes nyassanus. Classification (NCBI taxonomy): domain Eukaryota; kingdom Metazoa; phylum Mollusca; class Gastropoda; order Architaenioglossa; family Ampullariidae; genus Lanistes; species Lanistes nyassanus. The sequence continues at coordinate 395,856 of SMGT01001152.1, read as the reverse complement.
CACCCATCGCCACCACTGCCACCACCACACACAATACAAATGGAATAACGCAAAAAAGAAATTGAAAAACCCTTACCTTCTGCTTTTCTTCTTCCTCCTTTTTCCTGTAAAGTTCTCCCAATCGTCTTTCCAACTCTTCATCTTCTCGTCTTCTCCTGGAAAGATCAACATATAATATTGAAAAATACCTCATGTACGATTTAGGTCATTTAGAGCCAGGACTAGGTGCTACCAAAATTAAGATCTTCCCTATCACAGCTCTCTCTAAACAAGACTGAAAATGTTTTCACTGACCCATGCCAGGTTATGCTACATGTATTCTCTATTAGGACCGCTCTCTAATCTCAGTTAAGACCTGATTATGGTGTATTTTCAAAAGTCTTAACAGGGAAGTTTTACTGTATTACAACACAATTTTACTAAACTGGATAACTTTGAAAAAAAGATTGAAGTCCAAGAAAACAAGGTAAATAAATGACACTGCAGATGCTGAGATACATTTATAACTTTTCACCAAGGACAAATAACCCTATCAACATATCTAAAGTTAAACAATCCAAAACAATGTTAGATATTAATGCATCATCTAAATATAAAACTGTATTAACAAAAAGTAATAAAAGTATGTCATGTTCTGACTTACAAGCACTTCTCTATTAATAAGAATATGGTACCTCCACCTTAGCTTACCTCTCCTGTGCTTTCCGTTTTAGATCAAGAAGGTACATCTCCTCTCGGTCTAAATCAGACGACTGAGAGTGGAACAACAGTCGTAAGTTAATGTCACGACATGTACATGCACAAGAAAACAGCATACTCAAACACAAGCAATATATGCAGCAATATGTTTACTTACATTTCAAAAGAATAATTACAATGTTACAATATAGCTTTCCTAAAAATTAGGAGGCCATACACTGCTAATAGCTGTCATCTCTTTTATTTCCATGTACGAGTCCCACTAAAATGTTTTTGTTTGGTTTATCTGAACAAAATCTGTCTTGAAATAATATATCATTTATATGTGTTGAAATATTTATAAATTGTTCAAATCAAGCTACACAATGCCATAAGCAAGTCCCAGAACTAAACAAAGACATGCTGACATTACGGCAAATTTGATTTTAAATCATCTGTGCATGATTGAAATATGAATAAAAGTTCTTGCAAGCTGTAATTCTTAAACCCATGAAGTGCGAACTATTTGTAGCACACCTTCCAAAATCGTTACATCATCTAACTAATAATATTTTTAAGTATTCAGTCAGCAATAGCTTTCAGAAGTCAGTGTCTAAAAATTCTAAATGATTTTAACTACACAAACATGACTGACACTACCATGTGTCCTGATGGTGTGACAAGAGCATTCTCCTTGAAGTTATAAGCTATAAGACACTCTCTTCTAAATGCAGCAAATCCAAAAAAAAAAGGGATACATTCTGCACAGGAAAAGGCATGTAGTGCATTTTACAGCAATAGAATAAGTGCAGTAAATCTGGGTTTTGAAAACATTTCTTCACTACTTACTGATGATCTTGGTAGCTGGTGTTGTTTCTGTTTAACAAAAGATCTGAAAAAAATGAGTAGAATTTATCACGCTCATTCCTGCAAATGATTGCTGGAAGTGGAAGGCAAAGCTGCTCCAAGGACTTTGCAGCTGCAACTAACTTACTGAGACTTGCATCCTGAGAATATTTACAGCTACTGACGCCCCATGTATGTTACGTCACTTGAGGAGGTGAAGTGCAGCACAGCACATTTCCTTAAGTTTTAAGGAGAGCTCTCCTGTGAACAATTTGCTCTGGATCTCTCAGTATACTTGCCTTTGGCTTTAGCATTAAAAAATCTCTGTATATCAGTATATGGCAAAATCTCTAGTTCATTTCCTTTGTTTATTTTGCTACTTTCCTTCAAAATAGGCTTCAGTACTCCTGCTGTTGATACATGTAGTACAATAGGCATGATAAGTCAAAATACAATTTTCTTGCTCTAAATTTGCGTTTCTTTAGCAGTATTTACCATAACCCAAAGTGCTAAATTCTCAATTAGCAATCCCTAACTGCACCTTCCAAAATATATTCCCACCAATGTAACCCTCATAAGGCCCCTCCATGCATGTGCACACCATGCGCCACCCATCCGCACAGTTCACTGACTAGGTCACCCTGACTTTTTCAAGCCAAAAAACCAAACCAGTGAGAAGGGTGGGCCTCTGATGGGTCATGGTAAGTATTGATAAAGAAACAAATTTAGAAGAAAAAATTTGTATTTTCTTGTCACAATGCTGTACCATGACCCAAAGTGCTGAGTAGCACAAAAAAGGTGGTGCCTGAGAACAGAAAAACTTATCAGGGTTAAAGGGACGGCGCACACCACAGCAACACCAAAGAGCATGCAATGCTGGCCTCTGAGATCTCTTGCGTTTGGCAAGTCTTTAGGGAGAGGAACAGGCGTCACTTGGGTGGTAACATGTAAAGGGCACGTATGACATCTGTACTCAAGCAGTGCTCGGGGCAAACAGTTGACTAGGTCAGGTTCGGATGGAGCCAAAATCATGGATAAAGGCAGAACAAAAAAGAGGTCCCAGACCGGAGAACACGTCCACCACCCAAGCTTCAGGGTCCGGAAGACCAGCATCCACTTGCTGAACCATGTGGCAAACAGATCCACCAGCGGCCGAAACCTGGCATGCCACACTGGTTCCAGAATGGAGGGGACAAAGGTCCACTCCATCTGGAGAACACAGTGGGGTGTGACTCAGGAATGCACAAGACCGTGCCAGCCACATGTCAAGCAGACAGAAAGAAGCCATGGCACTGGGCCCAGAGCCACAATTCCTCTGCCTGAGTCGACAACGCCACTGAGTGGGTACCACCCTGATGATTGATGCACGCCACTACAATGGTGTTGTCAAAGCGGATACGGACGTGCGCCGGGGAAAGCACATTGTGGAAATGCTCCAGAGCAAGGCAAATTGCATGCAACTCGAGAAGGTTGATGCGCAGGTTTGCTTGACAGTATAAATATGTAAATAATTTACTGGATGATCAGATAATACTGCCAATAAACTTTTACGATTTTTATAGCATAATTGATTGATTCTCATAATTCTGCCTTAGTTAACAGTAGTTCTCGTGTATCACAGTCTTGTTTCCGTACTACTCCTTACTACACTCTATTTCACTAGTACTACAGATGAAGGGATGGGGTGTTGGTTGCTTAATGTCTAGTCGCAAACTATGCGCATATCAGGACGGTGTTGCTGCCACATATGAGGCCGCTGTCGCAACACAGGCTTCAGTCCCACCCAGTCACATTACACAGTACAGCTGAGCTACTAGAGTGCCAATTTTTAAGTCTACTCTTAGGTTTTTATAACTATACTAAATTGATTAACACTCATACATTATACACAACAATCCAGAGGTACTAACTTTTCTGTACAGGCTAGTCTCTAGCAGTAGTACTACTTCATAGTACTATGAACAGTAGACTCTACAGTATACTGAAGCTTATAAAAATGAGTATAACAGTCTAGTATTACTGGTGGTAAGTAGACATCATATAGCGATAGAGCTTTTATAATACTAATAGTATTACTAATACAGTATTAGTAATAGTATTATACTTTTTAGTTTTATAGTACACGTATTGAAACATCATATGCACCGTTCTAAAAGTGACACTAAATATATGTGCACAACATTCAAACTTACGTAGAAGGTGTCTCATCTTCAGCATCATAAAATTCTTCGTCTACTTCACTTTCGGAAGACATGATTGCTCCAGGTAAATAATCAGATCCAGCGATCAGCAAATTAGCCTAGAAGGCCGCCATCTTTGTTTATATGAAGTTACGATTTTATGAAACCCAAAATTTCAGATGACATCAGCGAAAGACTATAATAATTTTTCACAGTAGTTTACACAAAAATATCAGTAAAAAACGTTTGATGCAGTAAATCATAGATCATATGGCAAAGTGCCATGTTTATACCATGCTTCAAGAATTTCCCAGCATTCTTCATTCCCCAAAATGGAGGAGCTTTCGGTTGAAGTCTGTGGTAATAACGGCGCTTATTATAAGGTCAACCCTAACTTCTCGCATATTTGTTTTCTTAACTCATCTGTTGTAGTAAACGTTTATTGAATTCCTTATGTATTTGAAAAGATATGATGCATGTCATTTTCGAATATTTTTATGCAGTCTTACAAAGATTCGCCGAATTGTTGCCCGGCATGAGCCAGTCGATGCCGCAAATGCAGAATCATAATAGACATGCGGCATGGTTTTTATTTTTGTTACAAGAAGTAATTTTATTACTTGTATGGTTGCATAATTGCTCTTAGTAATGAAATTTCATTCGTGTTTGCTGTATTTTCCTCGACAAATATGAGAATTAAACAGCACCCAAAGCGTCAGGCCAGCAAGTCCAAATAAGGACAAAAAAGGTTTTCATGGAAACCGTTTGGCGTTTATTAGAGTCTACTTTAAGTGGAATACAAAAATTGTTGAATTATATTTGAATACAGATAATATAGCTAAGCGGGAGTAATAAAACTAAAAGATATGACTGTGAAGAAGTTTGACAGAAGTTGAACTAAAGTACAACTACATGCATTTTCTTTGTATGCAACAGAAGGCTGCAAAATGCCACTTGGTTACGATAATTGATATTAATAAAAGAAACAATTTTTAAAATAATGAAGTTCATCTTTAGGATGCTGTCAGTTCTCTGTTTAATGCTTAAAGTCCCTTTATTGCATATCATTTTGATTTGTGAACTGTTAGTGTCTAGGGTGGCCAATAGCATTGCATATCAGAGTGACATGCTGTCATCAAAACACTAAGAGTTCCTAGGTTTGAATCTTATGGGTGATATGTACTTTCTCTTTTGGCTGAAATCAGTAAATGTGGCACCTATTTACAGGGCTGGCCGATGTGAGTTCTATTTGGGTTGTCTGCCTCCACTGCTGTCGTCCGACACCCCTTTAACCCTTTCACTACCTCCCTGGTCATAAGATGATGTAGGCTGCAAGCATGGCATTAAACATCCAACCATCCCACAAGCCACCATTTCAAGCTACTGAATAATTATGTTCCACATGATTAGCGCTTCCTTAAAATGTGGGTGGTTCATGTGTGCAGAAAAGAGATTGCTTTCTATCTCATACTCACACTTTCCCTAAGAAAAGTAAGATGTCAATAGGGAAAAAAAACCCACAGTTTTCTCTTTGCACTCAGTATGCTGCCATCATTTCAGTTTTTATCTGTGCACATATAGTTGACCTGACTGTTCATTATGACTCGCACTGCAGCCATTTTAGTGACTGAGAATAAGTGCGATGGAAGAACATCTAGTTTATGTCCTTATTATTTTCTTCAGTTGTTGATTTTCTTGAAGGGTGGGAGATATCAAGCCACCCATGTCTAGCCCTTGTCTCTTAGCACATGGCACGTGTTTTAATGTTAGCAGTACTTGTGGTTTTCACAGGTTACTTTGATTTCCTACCCTTCCTCTTTTCCATACACCCTTTATTATGTTACCCTCTCCCTTCCTATCCTTGTCATGAGATGGCTTTGCTGCTGACTTGACTTTAAACCATGAAACAGACAAAATCACGCTCTTATTCAGTGTGACTAACATTATGGTTGGGTTGTGCAGCTTGCGGTTTCGGTGCACTCAGTAAAAGTCAAATGATTGATGGCAAATGGTATAATTCTTATTTGAAATAAATATAGATATGCGTTGTTTATATCTTCTGGGCACATTTACATTTTATATATTCAGACTGGTTTGTAGCTATTTTACTTTTTTAGATTTAAAATATTGTGTCAATGACTTAGTCTCTGTGTTGCAGGCTTTTGTGAAGAGCATTAATGGAAGTGATGCTGTGGTTGAGTTTGAGAACAAGTAAGATTTTATTTAGTTGGTTTAAAGGTTTTTATTTTAATTTATCCATTTGACTGGATTTAATAAATTAATAAAAGCTAGCTTAAACTTAATGAAATGAGAGTCAAAAAAGTATTCTATAACCATTTCATCAGTTTATGATTTTGGTGCAGACTGATGCAAAACCATTAATAAATGTGGTAGCTTAATAGGCAGAATTTACCTTTATGTATATTTTTATGCACATACATACAATACATTTAGTGGTTGTAGATAGTGTCAATGTCACAAGAACTTGAATATTTTATTTCCATCACCTTTAAAACTTTGATTGACCACTCAGATATTTAATAATTTATTGATGTTATTTTACACAAATTTAACATAACAGTAAGGACTCTTTGTTCTTAACATTGTGATGTAAATCAAATCATGTTTGTTTTGATCAATTATGTTTAGCTGAGAAAAGTTTTGAACAAGTTATATAACTAGGTGATAAATGTTTATATTTATATAAGGCAGTCTGTAAAATACGATGCAAAGATTAAATGAGCATTAACAATGCACCCAAAATCCTCTTCCCCTGCCAACAACACATTAAAGTATAAATGATAAGTAACTCCCCATATTAAATTCAAAATGAAATAATGATGGAATTTGCACATGCCTGCGGGCCTGGGTACAT
>SMGT01001152.1:354350-380987 GCA_004794575.1 Lanistes nyassanus | reverse complement strand
CCCCGCCTTTTTTTTTTTTTGGTTAAACAGAAAATGCCTGCAGAGTCACCCTGTAACATAGTGCCCCCAATGGAAATAGCGGCATGGCACCATGAAGATAGATTACTGTTAGGGTTTCACAAGTAGGGGTCGTGGTGCCACAAAGACAGATGTAACATAGTCACAGCACCGCAAAAGGAAATGTACGATTATGTTACCACAAGGTAGATACAAGATAGCAGTGTCACGTCACCACACACTCGTCCATAACTTTCAACACCGGTCCATGTTTGGTCATCTCAATAAGATTTTATTAGCACGGCATTCCATGGCATGACAACATCAATTTTAACAACTCTAACGCTTCTCCACCTATAACGAGACTATCCATCTCCTACCTCCATCTGATGGTCTATATATCTTCTTCCTCTCCTCTGTCTGTCCATCTCCATATCCATCTGCTGCCTCCATCTGATGGTCAGCGTATCCCCCTCCCACTGGTCCCACCAGGGCTTATACAGCTTACTTAGATGTGAAAGTTTAAATTCCCATGGCCTGCGCATGTGGCTGTGATTGGCAGCTGTGCTCTGAGTGGCTTCTGTGGACAGTGAATAGTTTGGATTATGCTGTGTCTGCACGTGAGTGACCAAGTGCTGGGCATCTCACCATAGTGTTTCTGACATTACATGTATGTCTGGTGTGCAGTCTGTTGAGTGGATTGGAGGTCATTTCGCAGCCCTGTCGTATGTGGGAAAGTAATATACTATCCCCTGATGAAAATACTTAGTACCTACTGCCTAATATGCATATTGTTACAACCTTTGTAAACCCAAACTCCTCTGGTTCAAGATACATCCCCTAAGTTCATTCCAACTGCACTTTTGTAGGTAATTTATGTGAGTTGTCTTGTCCAGAAAAGTACAGAGAGAATGAACCTTTCAGAGGTAGCACAATTTCTGTTTCCATCTTCCTCCTACCTGCAGTCCACGTGTAATTATTTTATAATTGGAGTTGGATTGAGTTTGTTTGTTTGGGTTTTTTTCAGGGGCAAGTGCCTTTCATTTTTGTGGGTACACGAGAAAGCATTGGTAATGCCAAGCTGCTGCTAGAATATCATCTAGATCATCTAAAAGTAAGCAGCCTTTTGGAGTAGATAAGGTTAAATGCAGAATGACCTTAAATTGTTTGATTAGAAAGTAACTGATGTCTGGCTTTACCTTTAGGCTACAGTAATTGACTCCAGTCCCACATCAGTTCTTTCCCTTATTCCTTCAGAGGATCTCAGCTGACTTTGCAAATGTTGTTTATATTACCAACTTAGAAACAGATGCATTGTGGGTTTAGCATTATGGGATATAGTAGCTCTGCGAAGCAGTGGGAGCTGTGTATAATGTTTCCCATTTCTTTCTGTGCATATCTCTGTGAAAGTTAAAGGGTGATTCCCCCCCCCCCCCCAAGAGGTGTTTTGGTGGTGTGTAGAGCAGTGGTAGGTCAGCGAAGTGCTTTCAAAATCCTCTGGAATATCTGGCAAGTCTTAAAGCAGACAGGCTGCAAAAAGCAGTTCAGCATGAGCATAAGTGATGAACCTGTAAAAGGGGGGAGGGGGTGGTTGCTATTTGGTTACCACTCCCTGACAGGTAGGTCTGGTGGGTTACCATTTTGGTTTGTGTTGCATAGGAAGTCGAGCAGCTGCGACAAGCCAAACAGGAAATTGACATGCAACTGAAGAGTCTCTCAGGTGCCCAGCAGGGGGCATATTTCCCTCCACCAAGAGATCGCAGGTGAGGGTATTTTCCAGTTCACAGCTTGTGTCACGTAGGTGTAGCTGGTGGCAGGTGTTTGTAGTGGGGGCATATCTATATCTTGTTTTCCCTGCACTGCCTTCCACCACCACCCTCACTTGCCTACAGCATTTTCACATACGTTGATTGTGAGACATTAAATGGAGAATGACTTTAGCAGTAGACATATCCCTTTACAAAACCATGTCAGTCGGTTTTTACTTGGATGTCATATTGTGTTCTACACTTTATGGAGTCATAACAGTTATATGGTTGGTATATCGCTTAGAACATATAATGAAGACAGAAAATTTAATTAAGTGTAGATTAACATGGAGTTTTTCCGATAACGAGGCTTTCTCTTTGCTCCCTTTCTCTTAACAGAAACAGCAATGATCCCTACGATGATCGTAATCGTCGTGGACGTGGTGGAATGCGAGGAATGGGAGGTCGAGGTCGCAGACCATGGAATTCAGATCGTCCAGGTAACCAGTTGAGTTACTAACAAGTTGACCACACTTATAGGTTATACTAACAGCTTGCCTGTGGCTAAACAGGCTACTAGAGTAATGCTGTTGACACCCCCTTCCCTTCAGAAATGTAAAAAGTGGAAAAGGCTTCATCCAGGCAACATTCTGGAAAATATGCTATTTGATATGAAATAGATTTAAAGGTAACTGGCATTAGCACAATTTTGGGCACATAATGCAAGTGAGCCTGTATAAAATGCACATTTGTTTCTTCATTCAGTTTGCAAGCATCTTTTATCTTTTCCTCAAGTTGATCTGTTCAGTTTGTTCAGAAGTTTTGATTGATCGTTTAGTGTGTATGCCAAGCATATGGATTCTTGTATGGGCAGGCCAAAAAAAGAAAATTATATGTCTAAACTGTGGGATTAAAAAGTTTGTAATTCAATAGTTAGTAGAACTTTTCAGGAGGTCATGAAATGCAGAAGATTGACGTTGCACCAACACGGTTTAGGTGTGCTTATTCTTTTAGTGAGCAGTGACAGACTTGGCTACTGTGAACATGTGATACGCTCCCTGCCCTTCCTTCTTCCCCTTATGGTTAAGGGTGTAAGGGAGGGATATTTGACTGTCCCCTTCCCCTGTTTACCTGTGATTGATGTCATTTTTCATTCCCTTGCTGGAAGTTTTTATCTGTTGTCTGTTGGGTTTGCCTAAGGTGACACACATTAAGGGCCACTGTGCATAGGCTTAATAGTTATTGGAAGTTGAATCATACTTTTGCATGACAAAAGTGGCAGGGTTACATTTTTGATTTGGTATTTAAAGTATACAATTTCAGTTGTGTTTTTTGTGTCTAAACCCTAGTGAAATGTTTGTGTTTTATTTTCAGAACTGCTTGTTGATTTGCGTATTAAGGCCTTTTTGTGATCTGTTGTCCAGTTAAACAAAATGAGGCAGCATCCTTAGGAAATGAAATATAATTGTGCTTCATTTCCTAGAAGTCACAAGTATTACCTTGAGCCAGCATACGAGGCTTTTTAAAGATCATAGTGAATAAGGTACATAAGCATATTTTTCAAAAAAAAATTTCTTCCCCTCTGTAATTACATTAAAGCCAGCAGCCTGGCTCTGTTGCCCAATAAAGTGTGGTGATTATTGTCCAAGGAGATGAGCACGCACCTGTAGGCGATTGGTCCACTGAGGTGGTGGAAGAAGAACGAAGGCAGTCAGGCTACTTGACGGACAGCGTGCTCAGTGGAAGGGGGCGGGGCTATAGAAAGGGGCGTGGCCGTGGTAGAGGCATGGGCGGGGCCCCAACCAGTAGGGATTCTGGTGAGTGGCGTGCTGATCGCTTCCAGTAGTACACAGCAGTGATTGCATGATGGAGTGTGTTGGCTTCTCACGTAACTCGTAACAAACTGTGTAGTTGTGTGGTAAACTAACCGTTCAGAACCAAGGTGCACAACCACTCCTTTGGCTGCCTTTGAGAGTGCTTGTGATAGACACCTTAGGAAAGGTCTGAGCATTTTCCTGGGTACACTGCGTGCATCGTGTTCGGTTGAGCAAACTTCAGAGTGCTAAACTGCATGTCTTTGTGGAAGCACAATTTCAGAAAAAGTAATCTGTTTTAGATAGGTTCTTAGTGATTGTAGTGGTCAGCAGCAAGTAGATGCAGCCTATTGTAGGAAAATCAGATTTACTTGAAATGTACTTTGAAATAAGGCTTATTGCAGTTAGAGAATCTTTGCCTCTAAACCATCAGAATGATTTGATGATGCAGATAACAGGTAAAAGATCACCTGGCTAAACCATTCTATATTGTCTGTAGACACTACGAGAGTGCTTGAGTTTTTACTTTTGATTTTTTTTTCATATTTGCTATTCGTTTATGCTTTTTTTTTTTTAATTGGAACAGTTTTGTCACCACTTGATGTCTAATTCCTTATAAGATTCAGCCCTGCCCTACAGATGGTCTGAGGTTACCATAACTTTATAAGATTTAGTAGCCTAAAAAATCGCAGTTGGAGTTCTAGAAGCAGAGCATATTTTAGCAATAGATTCTATATATTTGTTTCTTCTAAACCAGTGATTTTTGGGGTGGGGGGGGGAGAGGGCAGTGAATCTGTACTAAATTTAATTAGAGGGAAAAGCTGCTATTTAAAATTTAGAATGAATTTTTTTTCCCCAATGTTATTTTAATTTAGAATGTTTTTTTTTCCCACAATGTTATTTTCCCTTTTATGATTGATGTTTTTGTCTTTGAGTTTGTGATTTGTTGAGGAAACTAACCCTTAGGTGGGGAGTTCTTTGAGTAAAGTTCTAGCTAATTAGTAAATACCAAGTGAGGTTTTTAGTGCTATAACACTATATTCAAAAGCAGAAAAAAGTCTTGTTTCTTGTCACACTACTCTACCATGACCTGGAGTGCTAACTTCTCAGGTTTGCAATCTGTAACCGTACCTTCCAAACAAGCCTGGGCGGTGGATTCATTCTTATTGTCATGGGTTGGTGTGGAAAGTTACGCTTTTCTACCTCTACCCCTTCTTCCATAGGTGCTGCAGAAGGTAGGGTTCAAACGTCCCCGTCTGATTCTTGTCGTGCCTTGTTGGCCGTTGCACACTCTTGCACCTTCTGCAGCAGAGTCTGGGATGCCCCACCACAACTCCAGTTTCTCCATCTGCACGCTTGGCTCTTGTAGACGACCATGCATGGCATCATGGGGTCCCACTCCTGCCCTAGATTTTCTGACTGGTGCACTCCTCGTTTCCACCAACAGGGTCTATGATGCACACCGGCAGCGTTGGGTGGAGTGGTGCCATGGCCACAGAGTTGACCCTACTAGGGCATGATGGGCCTCGTCAACCACTTGTCCGGCTTGGTGGCTACAGTCCACTTGTTTGTCTCTGCTGTTCTGATTCAGAGGGCTGCTGTCCTTGCCACCCTTCGGCAGCTTGGCGTCACATTGTGTGGTAATGTGGCACTCTTCTCTGAAGTGATCCATGGCATTGGTCTGACCGAGGCACAGTCTCCCAACCCTGTGCCTTCCTGGGACTTTTTCTTGGTTCTGGCGGCTTTGTGCAGCCCACCGTATGAACCTGTCCGTCAGCTCTCCCTGGCAGACTTGACTTTGAAAACCGTTTCCTTAGTCATGGTGGCGTCTAGCTGGGGTCAGCGAGGGTCATGCCCCTTCTGGGCTGGCTGCTAATGTGCACAGGGAATGGGATGGTTCCTTTTCCCTTGCATTTTTGCCTGATTTTCTGGCTAAGAACCAATGCCCTGTTGGGGGGGCGGGGGTAGGGAAGGCCTGACTACCCTTGTGCACTGCTCAAATGCATGAAGTGGGGGCTTGGGCTGCCGCCTTGGTGTGTCAGTCATTTGCACTCAGGTTCTTCGGGCATCCTATTGGTGAACAGGGGACCCTCTTATAAACTTTTATCTAAGGGATGTCTCTTGTCGCCTGGAGAACGATTCCTTTAGTGTTGTGGCCGCTGTGGTTGTCCAACACATCTGGCAGAATCATGCCTCCTAACCCTTGGTAAGTTTTTTTCTTTTGTTTGCCCACCTTTTTGTGCTAGTCAGCACTCTGGGACATGGTACAGTATTGTGACAAGAAAATACAGATGTTTGCTTTAAATTTGTTTGTTTAGCAATACTTGCCATGACCCATCTTAGACTCACTCCCCTCCCTGCTGGTCTTGTTTATTCAGGCTCTCAAAAGTCACCTTCAATTGGCCAGTGAGTAGTGTGCATGGGTACTGCCTCTGGTATACACATGCACGGAGAGACCTTACCAGGGTTATGTTGTCGAACTTTTTGTTTGGAAGGTGTGGTTAGGGATCACTAACTTGAGAATTTAGCACTCTAGGTCATGATAAGTATTGCTAAAGAAACAAATTTAAAGCAAAAATTTGTATTGTATTATGATTTTTACAAAGCAGTATAAGTACATGCATTTTTTATTTCCTTGGTGTTTTCACCGTAACTTAACATTGCCGTGGCCTGTGCTACTGACCTGCTAATCCAGTGGTGTGCATGTGACTGAGGTTCGTTGCTTGTGTTTTGTACTGTACACTTGTGCTAACCTGTTAGCCTGTTTTTCAGCACAGCGATTCACTGCATGACTTGTCTTCCTTCATTTTGTGCCTCAGACTACAGCACCGCTAGGTACGACCGGAGGTCCACCCGTGGTGGCTATGACCATGGAAACAACGACTTTCAGCAGTACCAAGGTCCCCACATGTGTAGGTGTCCATCATCAGAATTGTGGGCAGAGACGTAAAGATGATATTGATATAGGTAGAAGGTGGCAGTTAGAGAATGGCTTTCCTGTAATCAGCTTGCTTCTGAGACTGACTCAGAAACTTGTAAAAGCAGGGGATTTAGGATGCCTGCAAGAGAAGGAAGAAATGAGCATAACACTGTAGCCTTTGGCCTTATCAAGTGGGACCACGCTGAACAGTTAATAGTCATCTCATTAACAGCACAGCAAAGCAAAACCTGTCATTAAAAAAAATGTTTGCCATAGGACAAAACTTAAAGTCTTGGAGGCAAAATGATACGTGTACTCGCAAGTACATAAAGTCTAGTAGACTAATTATGTGTTCTCACAGCTACAGAACAAAGTCTTGTAGGCTAAATGATATGTGTACTCGCAAGTACATAAAGTCTAGTAGACTGTGTCCTCACGGCTACAGAACAGTCTTGTAGGCTAAATGATGTGTACAGGCAACTACAGAACATGCAGTACTAGCTAAAGACTTGAGCTTCAAACCACATAAAAACTGTTCCTCTTTTTAAAGGCTTTTTTCCTCTAAATATTACATGAGCACTTGGAAGGAATGCTAATTTTTCAAACAGATGAATGCATAGCATTAGGTTTATATGGACAATTGCATGCGTATACAGGTAGCCTGTGGAACATGGCCTTTGTTGGGTCCTGTGACATGAATCTGCAGTGCTGATTATTTAATGTGGCTTTAGACCTTACTGGATGTGATCTAACAACACGAAGCATGATGGATGAGTTTGCAGTGCTTGCTAATGTTTTGCATTTGAACAGAAATTTGGGGGTTTTGTAACCAGTCTGATGATGCTATTCTAGTATTCATAAGGCTATGCACTATACCCTGACACCAGTTGGAGGACAAGAACTTCAAAAATTGCATCTTTTGTGTTTTTTCTTGGCATATTCTTATGAGATTTATGGGGTTCCCTTTACATCCAAAGTTTCTTGTTATTAACTGTTAAATTTATTACTTTGTGATGTGTCAAAATGATGCACCACTACATCACAAACTGTGTAAAGCAACAGAAGTTTTGAGGTAGTATGAACCACAACTGAGTTTAAAAATAAATGCTCAGAAAGTGGGGAACTCCCGCCCCCACCTTTGTGGAGGATAAATAGAAGGCGCTCAAAAGGGTGCTTATGGTTACTATGGCTGGAACCGAAGATCTTCTTTACTAGCCTGTGGCATAAAAATGTTGGGAAATACAGCCAATTGTAAATGTTTAGTAAATAATACTCTCCTTTTCTGCACACACATTTCTCCCCAGGGGTTGTGTGTAGCTGACTATAAATGTGAAACAGCTGCTAAGCATTGTTCAGCATTGTCAGTGTTTGAATTTTAGATGTTGTGTTTGATTACCAGAGTTTTGCATGTCACAGATAGTGAGAACCCATATCTGGCATTATCTTTACTATTTATATTTTGTGGAAGGTGGGGGAAGAGTGAATTTCTTCATGACATCACTTTATACAGGCTCTCTCGGTGCCCATACCTGATCTCTCTTCTCTTATGACCTGTCGTACTTGACTTGTATGAATGAAGCGAGCGCACAGGAGAAATTGCAAATTTCCTTGTTGCCATGTCCGTTGTACCCTTAATGTAGGAAGTGGCCAAAGAAAAATGGGATTTTTTTTTCTCTTTTTGGGGGTGGCGGGGTGCAAATCTACATAATGCATTGCATCATTCTTGAGTTGCTAAGTACGAAAATACAACTTTTCATTCACATCCCACGCATTCACTAAAAAATACATAATTAGGCCTTACTACTGTGCTTCTTTTAAGGCAAACATTGTGGTGAGTGTCAGATTATACACTGCTTGTAGACGTGATGTTAACTCTGCAAGAATGCCAAAGCATATAGCATTGAGTTTACTGATTTTAAAAAGTATAAAATGTACTGTTGGTATGTACTAGATACCGTAAGAAGTGAATAGTTGAGAAATTGTGTTTGATGTTTAGACTGAGATTTAAGTACTTAAAAACATCTCACTTTGGCTACCCTTCATTACTGATCAGGTTTTCACAAAGTTTTAGTTGACCAAAGACGTTGGGGCATACAGTTTTTTTTCCCCTTAGTTAACAGAGGATCCTTTGATAAAACAAATTTTGACAAACATTTTCCAGTCAACTATGATGACGATGAATCGCGTGACACAAGGTCTCGTCGGCGAATGACAGATGATGATGACACTGTCCTGGACAATGCCAGTGTGAACAGCCAAGAAGGTACCGTGATTTTGGGCTTTGGGATTAAGATATGCCATTTGAACAATCAGTGCCTTTTAGATGGTGACATGTTTCAGGGCAGGGATTACTAAAAAACTGTTTTTCCTCCCCTTTTAGATGACCGACGCCAAGACAGAAGAAGGCGTCGACGAAGAAACAGGGTGCGAGGTAGCACCAGCGCAGCATCTGGGACAGAAACTGACACTAGCATCCAGACAGAGACCAGAAACTATCGTCAGGAAAGGGGAGCCAGACAGGGTCAGCCATCTCGTGCAAACTCCAGCAGAAATTCTGCCCCAGCCAAAGCTGAGGACTCCACTTCTCAGCCTGTGAGTAATAATGGTGGTGCTGGCAATGGAAATTCCACCAGTCGAAATCCCAACACAACCACGTATGCAGGAGGCGGGGAGGACAGCTCAGTGAAGCCAGCAAAATCAGACTCAAACCAGCAGCCAAAGGAACAGCGTGCCCCTGTGCGTCGGCCAGCTCCATCTCAGAGCAAACCTTCGGGGAATGCCCTAAGTGGCAGTGACTCTGACAGCAAAGTGAAGGTCAAGGCTGGCAGTGCACCCAAGTCCAAAGAGCAGATAGTCAATGGAGAGTAACTGTGCAGTGGAGCTCCACGGTCTGAGTGTCTTGTGCTGGTGCTGAGTGGGTCGCAGTGTGAATTTCATCCTGGTAATTTGGGAGGTTGCAAGACCAGAGGTTTCAGTCATTTTATTCACCAGAAATAATTGCTTGCCTTCCTTAATGGGGGAGAAGTGGTTCATGATTACTGATGAGGCGATGAGCCCCGAAAAAACTGGTCAGATTGAAAAACACGGTTGTGTACTTAAAGCTAAGGGAAACTGCTGCAAACTGGAATGATACTGCCAAAGATTTCTCATGTATGCATGTGTATTTTGTATGTGCAGAGGCTTAGTTATGTCTAGAAGTGTGTTGCTTAGGGCTGCGCGTCGGTAGTTGACAACTCTGCCTTCCTTGGCCTGGGAGGTGCAGAAGTGGAAGGCAGGCAACTGCTTGCGCCAAGCTTTGGCGTGTATGCCATACCCACTAGTGCAGAGCACTGCCCACCATGAGTGCAATCATTTTGCAGCAGTTGTGACTCACATAGGACAGCATCACAACAGCTGCTACATAGCAGTCAAACAGCGGAAGGTGGAGGTTCGAGACCAATCCCAAACGTCAAGCTGGAATTTGTCCAAGTCTGTGGACAGAGATAATCTTTCGACTGCTGTCTGTGGTCACTGATCAAAGGAGGAAAAAAACCCTATTATTTGGACATAACTGTCAGAGATAATGAGCAAAGTAATGGTGTGGTAAACAATTTGCTGACAGTTTTGAGACTTGCAAAGGCTTAATTCCAGTAATCGAAACCATTCTCTTTCCTGCTATGATCCTTCTGGGGTCATAGTAAAAAAAGAACGTTGGAAGACATGGCATTTCATCTAAATATGGATCTGGTCATGTAACAGCCAAATTCACATATTTGGCTTATGTGCAGTTTGTGCAGCGCAAAAGTATGCTTCATTTGCAAGCCATGCTGCTTCTGATCGGTAGCAGATGGTCTTGATGTTTGAAGTGACTGCAGCCATCTCTGCATTGAGCACAGAACAGTGGAGACAAGAGAGGACACCAAAATCGACCTCGACCTTGACCAAAACGTAAGGATTTGTTACTGATAATGACGACTTTGTCAACAAAATTGAAGACATTTAACACTGACTTGTTCTTGTGTGTTGTAAAGGATTTCTGAATCCTTTTTTTTTTTAATATCAGTTTTTAATACACCATAACTAACTTGTGCACCGATTCAGTCCTGCTTAATGTGAAATTCTTTTTCAGTCATTTTCTTCCTTCAAGCAACCCTCGCCCCCACTTGTTTCATGTCATTGGTTCCTCAGACTTGGAATACATTCAACTTTTAAATCTTTCTTTCCCAGTGAATTTCCTTCCAGGATTGTATAGACATAGTATGACTGGAAGTCTTGAATATTTAGTTTAGTTAGGGTCTTCGTTTTATGTGCTGCAGAACTTTTGTTGTTTGGTGTTGATGCTGGTAGATGTTCAAAAAGAATATTACCTTCAAGTTGGTCATCAATCTGCATGATTTGAAATTCTTCATAAAGGGTAATAAGTCGTGAATTTTAACAGGTGTTTGCTGTTACTAATAACTGTTACATTTTTGTTGTGTTTTGAATTGATGGAAATGCAGTTGGTCACTATTTCTGGCTGAAAATAAACTGATTGTAGTGATCAAGTTTTTGCAAATAAACATCAGATGGAGCTGCTGATGTGCATTTTGGAATTTAGGAAGTTTTTGTACCACAAACTTTCCATATTTTTAACCCCATGAAGTGTCATCCAGATTTTCCATATTTTTAAGCCTCTGTAAACTGTTGTCCAACTTCTAAATACATCAAGAGCATGGTTTATCGCTGCTTGATTTTGATTTAAAACCTAAACAAGTGCCCCTAGTTCTGCATCCATGCTTCAGTAAGTTTGTTTCAAGTGAATTTCAATAAAACGCGAGGATTAACTGGAGTAGAGTTTGATGGGGTGGGGACTGAAGATTTTTCCTGCCTAGAAAGTATAATTTGGTCTCATGATGACAGCTGTAGTTTCACTCCTGATCCTAGGTTTTAACAGGTGTGATGAATAATCCTGCATTAGTTTTTGCAAAGCCCTCTTGCATTGTCTTGTTTACCCATAAAAGGCAATGCTTCATTGTTAGTAAATAAGGGTTTTCCAAGTTTTGTGCATTGTAACTGTTGTTCTTCTAAGCCAAAATTGATGTCGTACAACATATAATTTCAACTTTTCAGCCTTAAATGCTGACATGGTCATTCCACATTTAGCACCATCAGTGTTGCCGTGAGACGTAGACCATGCATATTGATATTCATTTTGTTGTGATTATGACTTGATAGACATCACTTGTGCTCCTGTTAGAAATGTTTTAATAACAAAGAATTTCAAGAAAAACACCTCGTTTTTTATACATCAGGCATCTCTTTTAGTTGTAAGTTACAAATTCAAAAATTTGTGTGTGTGTGGGGGGGGGGGGGCGGGTGGGGTTGGGTGGGTGGAAGATGGAGTCTGTGGTAGTTTTGCTAATTTAATTTGTCAGAATCTTTGTGTTTCTGTTTATGTGTACTCTGTGTGCACCTTTTTTTTATTATTCCAATCTTAATTGTTGCTGTACTAAGTATAAAAAAGAATTGTTTACAGTTGTGGATCTTGAAAGGATTGGAAAGAAATGGAAGGGTTAACTAACAGTTGCCACGACTTCACAGTGACGTTCTGGGGTGGGAGCACTATTTTATGACTAGTGAATTAGCCCTGTGCATGTGTCTTAACTGATCCACACTTTGTGTTTTCACAGTGGTCTAAATATTGATGTAGAGACCGTGAAATACAGCTTGTGCTGCAGCGCTTGCTGTTTTCATAGCCTTGATACTAATAATAGGTGTATTTGAGTTTCACTTTAGGTTATACCTGTGCCATTGGGGTATTAGTGAAAATTTTATACAGACTTAATACCACTATCACACTACTGGCTTCTTCGTCATGTTCACGTCTTTAAAGTGATGCAAGCCACAACCCTGCTATGCCTTCCAAGAAAAAGTTTGGACATAAAGAATCCACTCGGCTCCAGACTGACACTTTGAAGGAAATCGGAACCCTGGGCCCTCATTATTTTATTGTGTATCGGGTGCTCCATCCATCTGCATGTACCTACCCATCAGCATGCTGTGTGCTTCCTCACATGCACACAGAAATACACACATTTTGTATATGTCCCTTTCCCCTCCCAGTTTTAACGCATCGTGTGAGACTTCATTTGGGGCAGGGGGAATTGGAGCTCTGCTTCTTTATTCACAAAGTCTGGCTTTTAGCTCTGAAAGCACACACACTGAAAAAACCTTTCGATCTCCAGTATAGGGTTGGTGTGTTTTTCTTTGAGCTTGAGGAGTATTGTATGATTTGTACTAATGGGACCATGCTTTACGAATTGGTGGCCAAGATACTTCAAAAGTAACAGGATGAATTTAGCCTGGACCTTAGAGCTGTTAGCCCATGTACACACTGGAGTGGTCGCGCCCCCCACCTCCACGTGAGAAGTTTTCAACGTGTGCAGCCTATTAGAAGAATTTGTTCTGTTTTTCTTTCCCCTTTCTCAGCATTTAGAACATTCACCGAAGGCTTTATGTATAACTATAAGATCCAGGACTATCAGATAATTATGGCTTCATAACTTGATAACCAAGTGTCATATCTACTACAGCAAACAATAACATCATTTTAGATTTTTTTAATAAGGGTATCCACTGTCTAATGTTGCAATGAGTAGCTTACTTTGTGAGGAATAGTGGGACTTGAAGGCTGAGGTTTGGGTTTTTATTGGGGTGGGGGGTCTTTATTTTTGGATTAGACTATGTACAGGTCAGTTGTCCCCTCCAAAATGAGGTTTTGTGTGGCTATGACAAGATTTAGCAGTTTCCATTTTGGTGTTTTTGCTTGCTACATATGCTTTGCTGTTACAAAGTTAATGAAAAGAATGTTTATTACTATTGCTAATGTTTTGGACCTGTTGAACTAAAAAAAAAACTGTTCTAATGGTATCACTTTTTTGAAAAATTATAAACATGATTAATGTAAAAAAAAAATGGGCTACTTTGGCAGGAAACAGTTTGATGTCTGTAACAAGTCTCATCGCTGCTGAAGCAATATTCTCTAATCTCTTGTAGGAAAACAAGATCAGTTCTAACTCATTTGACACATGCATGTTGGAAACCTGCTTTACACAAGACGACTAGGACTACAAGACCTGCATTGGCAGATTGTCAGGACACAGGCTGCTTTTCTAAAATCCATAAAACTTGGGTTAGCTTGGAGTACTTAGTCTCATGAAAGCTTGTGAGTCAGGGCTGGAAACACTTGAAATATATGTCTGTGCATGATTTTGTCATTGCAGGCAGAAACTGCGGCCCCCATCCCTTCCCTTTTTTGTGGTGGTGGTGGGGGGGGGGGGGTACTTGCACAGCGTAATCTGTACCACAGATAAGAGAGAAGCCATGCCACTGTAACCCATTTTTACTTTCGATGTAACGTACTGTTTACTGTTTTGTGTATTTTACCAAGGGCATTCTGTCTAGTTGTAAAGCCCTTGAACATTTAGACTTGTCACAAGCTTGCTTGTTCTACCCTGCTAATATTTCCACCCGAGTTATTTTGTGTAAAGAAACCATAACATCTGGGTTCTTTGAGAAAACTTGAAACATTTGTTTTACTTCAGTATTTGGGTCATAGCCTGAGCAGTAGAGCCACATGCAGATTGTTGTGAGATAATAGCTGGACTTCTTTCTGTCAAGACCCCAAGCTGGGATTGTGAGCTTGCGGTGGCATAGGACAGAGAAGAAGTTGCATCTCATCACATGAAACAATCGAGCACATTGCAATGCTGTATAGAGTGGCCATCGGATTTACACCGTTTATCCTGGCCATTTTGAAGTGTGGAATTTACATATGCTTAGGCTGTGACCTGCAAGATCAATTCGTGACACTTTCGACAAAAGAGATGCGTTGCCTTCTCTTTACTCTCACGTTCTACTGGTTGCCTGCTTTGCAGGAGTCCAAGATCAGTAGCGTAAGTGCTGATGAACCCAAACAAGACAAGCTTCTGACTGTTGTTTGGCATTCTTCCAGCACTTACAATTTTTCGAGCCGATTTGAGGAGAGAATTTGCTACTGCTGTAACAGCATCCATGGATGATAGGTCAGATTTTAAACATCATTAAACATTTGTGTTTTTTAAAATAAATACAAAGTACTTTATAGCGGGGGAGGGATAATCTATCTTATTTATGCAAAGGAAAAAGGCCATGAGGGGTGTATGGGGGAATACTTTCATTATGCCCTGATGAGGATCCAGGGCAGGTGTTTGGGCAAGTATCAAAATATTTTAAAGGTTAATGAAGGAGTTTGATGGGCGTGTGTGAAATGCAACGTTGGCACCACAGATAAGGCATGTTGATAAAGCGGGATTGTTAAGGTTGGTGTAAATGTACATCTCTACCCTTCACACACGTTTCAGTTTTGGTTGACTCTTTGGGTGGGGGGTGGGTACCTGACCGCAAGTTTTTAAAAGAAATTTGAAAAAAGTGTGGTTCTGACATTGAAATGTTTTCATCTGACCTATCTTCATGGAGAACAGCAGTAGCCATCAGACACACAAGGTGGGGAAATTTAAGATACCCACCATATGTAAAGTGCATGTTAACGTGCATGTATATATTTATTTTACTTTTTTTTAATTGGTGCACACTTGTTCAAGTGTTTCGCAGTTCGACACCTACTGATGCCCTGTCTACTGGAAAGAATTGACAATTCATATGTACACGGCACAGATAGCATTTAATGTGCTCCGTTGTGTTTTGGCTTTGTACTTTTGGTTTATTTTCCCCCTACGCATGATTTCACATGAATTTCTTAGCAAGCGTTCTATTGTGAAATCACTTCAGTATTTGAAGACCTTAAGGTTTGGGGCAAACTTTGAATGGCTTCCGTGAGAAGACTGCTTATAAAATAAACAGCAGAACCGACATAACATTGGAGTGATGGATGAACTGTGCCTTGTGCACAGTGAGTTGTTTGGATTCGGAGCACTTTTATTGTGCACTGGCAGTCATTTTGACTTTTGGAACAACTTTCAATTTGTCAGCTCTCAGTTTGCAAGAATAAATTGTGAGTGCAAAAAGTGCTTAATAGTCTGGTTGTGCTCATAACATCCAACTAGGTACAAGATAAAAGTTACTATTTCGAAGGCTACACCATTAAGTCTTGGCAGAGACTACAACCAGTAGCACGTACTTGAGAGGACTAGGACACTAAGAGAGTAAAGCGGTTCCACTGTTTTAAAAACATGCTGAAAACCTGAGTTGGGGGTGATCAAACCAAGGGAGAGAGCCAAGCCAAGTACAATACTGTGTGAAGGCACCCAGAATGTTCTGCAGTCAGTGCATAAATGCTGGCACTAGTGCAGACACTATGATTCTGTCACAAAGCATATTTTAAAAAAAAGAATTTGCTGTGGTGCCAGGTTACCAGCATAGATCTTATTCAGGCACTGCTAGTACTAGAGAGGGTTTTGCAAATGTGCATTTAGTCAACAGGGTCAAATGCCATCATGCCCCCCTCCCACCCTTTCAAGATGCAAAGTACTATTATTTGGCATCTGTTCCCGAGGCCAAGATGGCCTGTTAACTCAATCATGCCACATGTCTTTTACCTCGTGTATCCCCTGGATGCGTGCTTGTCAGGCTTTTTTTAAAAAAAATCATAGCAATAACCAAAAATGGTAGAAACATAATTTAAACTATGTTGTAAACATTGACCAAAAAACTCATTGCTTTGTTTCTTGGATCATTTTTTTAATTTTGTAAATCTTTTGATAGAAATACAACTCGAGGTAAACAAAGAGTTTTATGATGCAGGGTCAGCAAAACTATATGCTTTTCGTACAAGCTATTGAAGCAGGGAATCGCCTCGAATACATAGAGATGATCCAGAAATGGCTGAAAATTCATGAAAATTGTTGCTGCTGCTATAAAGATTATAAAGTCAATCTGAAGTTTTTGTGACAGGGTGTGTACATATGCGCACATTGCAGCCATTTTTCACTTGCACAGAATTGTGGTCAGAAATGTGCCTAAACATCAGTCTAAATGCAAAATAAGGGAAATAAAACATGGAAAAATCATTTACCTTTTGAATGGACTATTTTTTCCCATTAGGCCATTAATCCTTCTTTAAGAATTTAGTTTCAAATAGTATGTCTGAAATTTTGGACATGCGTCGTAGACCACTGCACATGCCATAGCCAAAAATTCGGCCATGCGGCATGATTGAGTTTTAAAACATGAAAGATATTCTTTCACTCAGCATTACATCTAAGTTGCTATAGCAGCCAGACAACTGATTGTGGTGGAATTACATTGCATATAAATGTGTAAATATGTGAGTGCCTATTTGTTTAACTCTATTTGTAGAAGACTGCATCCACCATTGTAATTGTATTTGGGTTTTTTTCCTTTTGTTTTCGCGTTGGTGCAAGATATATGAAGCAATTTCTTACCAAGCTCTGTTTTAAGACCCATCAGCATATATAGCATTTAACTATGGTATTTCAAACTAGATGGTTTCAGTATATGAAACACAGAAAAGTAGCTAATATGTTTTGTTTTTTTAAAAATGTTTTTCATTTGAAGAGTATTTGAAACATAGATCCATGTTTGATGCAGATTTGTTTTGTATTTTACATTTTTAGTGTATATCTTATAACAGCAATGCTGAATTTTTTTCCTTCCAATTTGTCAGTCTCCTTGGAGATAACATTTGGTGAAGCGGTTTGACAATAGCGCTTGCATTGTCTGGAAGCTGTGCCCTTGACTTAATGATACGCCCATGGATTTTTAACTGGAAAAAATTCAGGCCGCGGTATATATGGTATATATCGTGTAGCCCAGCCATGGCATCAAATATGCCAGTTCTTCACCTCCGTGGTGAGATGGAACAGCCTTGGTGACGTTATGTCCCAGTTTCAGACCTACTGTACTCTGTTGTGGTTCCGGATGGAAGTCTGGTGTGGTCATCGTGCATTTACATCTGATGAGACGCACACTTTCAGAAGATATTAAATGTAGACATCAGTTGCAATAACTGACAATTTTCTGCTGTCATTGTGGCTTCAGGTTGGGTGACACTTATCAGGCTCAGTGATATCGCAGTATTGCTGTGTTCTGCACACTGTAGCTCTGTCTTTGGAATCAGAAGCGCCTTTCAAAACTTTGAGTGTCAGGTAAGAAGATCCCTTTGATCCAAGCTATTTTTCAGTTGAAAATAAAAATGTTTCGGCTTTGCTGCGCTTGGGCTTAAGCAGTTTTTTTCACTAGGACTGTAAAACCCAGACTCTGACTTGACCAGCAAGTTATGCACCCCAAAAGCCCTACAGCTGGTAGGATTTTTTTTCTAGTTAGGATAAAATAATGTGCTTTAAAAAAACAGTAACTGATAGACTTGGGACACTTTTGTCTGGGCATGTACTCCATCATGACTTTTCGTTGTATTTACATGGATGTTGCACCTTGCAACAAACGTTGCCAAACAACAGTTTGCCCAGAAAAAGAAAACACTGAACAAGGCTGTATTTGCTAAATTACACATTTGCTTTGAAGGCTAATATCTGTTACTTCAAAGATAAAGAGTTTGACAGCGGTGTCATTTCCAAGAATACCAGCAGATAACACCTGCAGACCAATGAGATGCTGGCGGTTGTGGTTGGACAACCTGATTCTCTGATGCTGGCCATTTGTAGCGCTGGAGACCCAGTCTGTTTCAGAACTTGACTGGCAGAGAAGGCCAAAGAAGGGAACCAAAAAATGTTCACACTCTTCTGACAAGCTGCCATAAGCTGTCTGGGGCAGGTCACAAGTTTTCGCTGACCAGATCACTTATGCGGATCGGTAGGTGCTTGACATCTATTGTATGGCATGTCCGATCCTCTGGGATTCCAGCAGCCACAAAATGGCTCTGTTCTTGCCCTCTCACCAGTTTTGACATCAGTTGATGTCACATCGTGTATCCACGTTGGGTTTAGTCATCAGAAATGTGTGAGTGTGCATGTGTGTGCGTGCTGTAGCTTCACAGGTATGTAGAAAATTAGACAAGCCAGCAGTTAGGATTATCGGTTATTTATTTTTGTCACTTTCTGCATAAAAGTTTGACATTTTCAATTGTTTTCAGCAATTGTGGCAACCTGTTCTTGAAAATAAAACCGATGCAATATATTTGTTTTTATTTTCTTGTGGTGCAGAATGGGGTCTTATAAATTGCCTCTTCAAAGGAAATTTTTCATCAAGACAGTTAAGACTTACTCAAAGTGTTTTATCAAGCTAAACAGTTTATTTGCAGAGGGCAGATGCACATTCATTCATTTGTTCGCAGGCTTGCAAGTGTGCACATTTCTACGTTAGCAGCCACAGTTCCTGCTGGTTATGAATGGCCGGTCCTGAAGATCTACACTCCCCACTGATTGTGAATGACCGGTCTTGTGGACAACGTTTTGAATTTTTCTCTACTGAACTACATTTGTGCACACTGCTGTATTATACTATGCGCAGATTCCGTCTCCGTATCCTGTTGACAAGGCTTCTACATTTACTTTGCACATGAAATAAGCATTTTATAATCCAGTTACTTGGCAAGGGGCTTGGGGACTGTAGTATAAACTGTTTTATTACTTCCACAGCATTTCAAGTTTCCTCACATCACAAACATAAATAACATTTGATAACCCAGGAAAAGTAAAATAACAAATCATGTGAACTATGCATTTTGTTTTCCTTTTTGGCATGACACAACTCAAGAGGGTAATATCGGATTAAATTTTGGCAGAGTTGAACTGGAGAAATTTAATGCTTCTGCCTCTCATCCATCTTGCAAACAATAAACTGATGATTTTAATGCTGAGCAGTAGCAATCCGTTGCAGGGTATGTGCTGTTCTTGATCTACATGATCCGTGTTTACTCAATTTAATGTTTTGGCGAGCTGTTCACATGAAGGATGCTGCTAAAAATTATCTGGAAGCACATCTGGCGTTTTCTGAGCTGACCATTGCTGCAGATCCCAAACTTGCTGCTGTCGATAACACGCAGTATTTGTCATTTGGGGACAGCTTAGTAGCATGTTACAGCTCACACATCATCGAACCCAAAAGCAAACTATGGAAGAAGTAACATCAAATGTACATGGCTCAGTGACATGGTCATGGTTTCCAGAGCTGAAATGCAGACCACGAAGAGTTTTCCTTGTCGAACAGCAAAAGCAAATGGAAGAAAACTGTATTCTTCTGATGTCCCTCATAGAAATGGAAGGGTTCCGTTCCAACCTACAAATGCACCATACCACCTAAGACACACACACAAAAAAAAAAAGATTAAATGAAAGGCTTGGTGTTGGAAAGACAATGGAAAAAATTTCCTTTTTTCAATCGTATTAACCATTTATACACAGCCTTCACATGCATGCATATGTACATGTAAGACCATGTTGACTTTCCAAACAACAAACAGCCTGCATCAGTTGTACAGATGAGTTACACAATAGACTGACTTTGTCATGATGCAGTTTTCTAAAGGAGGAATCTTGTTTTCTTCCTGCTTGCGGCCCAACGTAGTTTTAGGCCTTGGTCGCCCTCTCCTGGTTTCTGGAACATTACCAGTAAGTGTGATGCAACATACAAGACCAAATTCTCATCACGGTGATAACGTCAACTCTTTGCTGAGACACCACATGGGTGAAAACACCAACGGGACATTCACTCAACGTAAACAGGACCGCCACTAGCATTTCCCTTATTCCTTCTCTTTCCATGTTTATTTTGGAGAAACTTCTGCTCCTACAAAATGTATACACACACTACACACGCATGAAGTACTGCAAATTAGTGTGTCTAGGTTTGGTACTCACACAGCAACACTTGCTGCACAGATTGTCTATGGTATCATGCCTAGGGTTAAACCAACATATTACTGCAGTGTGACGACCACACCCAGAAGTCTGGCTGCAACAAGTGCAAGTCTCATGGTCCAACTATCCCATCGATAAATGCTGCATATATGTGTCCCGACAATAGTAGTTTGGAGATGGCTATACCTATGTTGAGGATTGCTGTCATGGGTTGGCTCACGAGGCCTGTGTAATATGACAGCGTGAATCGATTTTCCGTCCTCCAGTCATTTACAAGGTCAAGGCTGGTGCTGAACAGAAGGCCATACATCTGGTTCACCTTTGTGACCCAGATCGGTGTCTTTGGTGTTTTCAGCATGCTGCCCACCTGCAAATGGAAGCAACTTCTGGTGATGTTTTTTAACATAAAGGCCATTCTTTTCTTCGCCTGTCATTGTGGTTAGGCAAGCTTAAAACAAAAGTGGATGTCTTACTTTTTAAAAAAAAGGCTTGGAAAACTTATGGTGACAATCATGCTTTTACCACCCTCTGTCCAACACAGGGCCACAAGCAGCCAATGTTAAGTCACCAAACGTATCCCAGCTGGACAATTGCCAATTGTGTATACAAGTTACTATTTCTTGGTAAAGTTGATATTGGTGAGTGCATGTTGTGCTGTCCCCATCCAGGCAGAATCAGACCGTAAACTTTACCTCTGTCCTTCTGTCAGGCTCTTCTCCTTTGTCCCAGAACATAAGTCCAACATGGCTTCTCTCTCTTACACCTTTTAGTGGCCTTGCCTAACAGAGGAATATTAAAGTGAGACCTGTAAGATAACAGCGACGTATGGCCAAAATGGGACGCATCGTATGCTAGTTGTATGCAAGTCCCTGTAAAACTATCACTCCTCTCTCCCCCCAAGAAAAAAACCTCCCCCTAGGATTTGTGGTAATCCCTCTGAGAAATAACCCCCTGCCTTATATGACCCAATTTTCAATGACAATCATTTTCTTTGTTGTCTGCCTCCTGATATAGGACTCTCCCTCTAAAACAACATATGACCAGCAATCTGCATTTTTATACAACACTGCTGCTAAAACTGGCACCCTAAAATCATGTCATGGAAAAGAATATTCCTTGAAATCATCTATAGGAATATAAAGCAGAAAAAATCCAACCAAACAAAAGAATTGTGGGAAAATATCAGAACCTATAAGTGTAACAACTAAAAGACCCCCACCTCCCTAACTTTTTTTTTTAAGTCCACAGAAGGGAGATAAACAGGCACAGAATTATACACGACTCAGTGATAGAAGGAAAGGTAAAGTCGTGCAATCACCAGAACTAACCAGAGCATTGCCCTTGCTGTCATACAGAATATCTCCGTTGTGCAGGTAGGACACGGCGTGGCCCGTGAGGGCAAGGTTCAGCAACGAGACAGTCAGGTCCTCCATGTCCGTCAAGAGCTTCACCCTCTTCTCGTCCATCACACCCATGTCTTCGCGCACCCTGGGTGGCCAGCATCAAACATATTTTGTACTGCCAGTAACGGTGTTCATAGCTTCCTCAATGCACCGACTCATTCCTGTCCCCGTATCTGTCAGTCTGCCAGTCCATCCAACCATGCATGTGTTCATTCATTCATCAGTTAGATATCATCCATCTTCTCCAGCTTTTTTCACTTTCTTTGCATGTGCAAGCCACACAATACAAGTGGTTGTATAAAAGTGTTCATCCCTCTATCCCATCACTGACAACCAAAGCATTTCGACGTTAACCACTCGCTGTTGTGCAGAGATGGATCTGGGTGTTTGATACACATGTACATATATCAATATATATGTACAAATGTCTATGTATGAATATATGTATGGGAGAGAACTACAGGATTAACTCAATGACACCGCTTGTCAGGCCAGCTTGACAGACCACGAGCTGTGTTTATGCCATCTGTCAAGCTGGCCTGATGAGATGTTCGATGATTTATTTGCGGGGAATGGCTAATGGTCTAAGGTAAAGAACTCTTACATTTGAAAGCTCAATCATTTCTTTATGAGTTACTTCCCTCATATTGTGTTTAAACCAGTTTCCGATCACAATTCCAAGCGGGTGAAAAATGGCTGTAAAGTGTGTTTCCACACGTGCCCTGTCACTTGAGAAATGCTAGATTTACTCTTCAAATGACATTGTTTTGCAAATTTACTATGATAGAGAAGAGGAAGACAAGAGTATTTGTGCCTGAAAGACCCAAGAGGGTGATTACGAAGAGAAAAACAAGCGAGCATGTGGTGTAAACAGTATCGAACAGACTGTGTATAAGGAATCGTGAGGACTTTTTGATTACTTCAACTTCAGTTGTGTCTCGATCAAAGGATTTATAAATTACAGAACAAGGTCTAAGAAACACAGTAAGACATGAGTTTTCTTTGTTTATTAATGTTTGCAACTAAGTTTAAATAACTTTTCTATTGTTTGGGGGGATTTTTTAATGAATTTTTAAAAAAAAGGCTAAAAAGCTGCGTCAGCTGGGGCTGAACCAGCTAGGAGCTTTTTGAGTTAAAATGCATGTGCGTGAAAAAATGACTAAAATAAGCATATATGTGAGAAAACTATATCATTAAGAATGTGCGAGAAAATGATCTAGAAAGTGTATCCATGTACGTGTGAGAGAGCTGTGTGATTAAGAATGTGTAACCTAAGAGTACTGTACATGTTATGCACATAGGTAGGTTTTGGTGCATGTACACTACAAATGCTTCCAGTACTAACTGGATCTCTTTGTGTGAACTATATGTAAACCTCTCTCCATGTCTCTCTGTCTGTCTGGCTATCTCCACCTCCCCCCCTCCCACCACCACCACACCTCACACACGCAAACTTGAAAGACTTACTTCTGTATGGTCCTTGTCAGCACAAGACTGTACAAGAAGAGAATAAGACCACAGCCATTCTCTTCCTGAAACTGGATTACAACACAATGGCATGTTATGCATCTTCAGCACAATGGCATGCTATATATCTTCACCACAATAGCATTTTAGGCATTTTAGCACAGTTGCATGCTGTATATCTTTAGCACAATGGCATGATATATATATATATAGGATGATGGCATGCTAGGCCTCTTTAGCACAATGGCATGATATATATATATATATAGGATGATGGCATGCTAGGCCTCTTTAGCACAATGGCATGATATATATATATATAGGATGATGGCAATCATGGCATGCTAGGCCTCTTTAGCACAGTGGCATGCTATGCATCTTCAGTGTAACGATATGCTATGTACTAGATCTGTCAAGTCCCTCTTACCCTGTCCAAATTTCGCTTGACAAAGGATTTAACATCATCCAGTTTTCTGAACTCAAAGAGATGAAGCTGTCAGAGCAGATAAAAAAAGTATCATCTGAGTACAGCGTATAACCTTGTCTCACAGAGTATTAAACTCAACTTTCATAGAGCAGGAACTTAAAATTGCACAGCATATAGACCTCATCCTTCATGAAACATAAGCCCACTACATGCATAAAATAACACAAGTCAGTAAGACCGCTTACACACTGTTTTGTGCTTTGCCTACCACATAACATGACTATTTGTAACAAGGACACTAAAAAAACGAAAACTCATAGGACTAGCTAATTTGAAGAAATCTGAAATTAAAATGCATTAACTACCATCCATCTTTGCAGCCCCATGAGATCAGGAAAATAACTGCAAGCAAATGAAAATCTGGCCAAAGCCCCTATGTGTCCAATATTTCCCCTGCCATCCAGCTTTTGACCCCCCACCCCCACCCCACCCCACCCCACCCCTGAAATGCAGGAAAAACTATTTCTTTTCTGCTTATTGCATTTCAAGAATTCTGGAATATTCTGAAAGGACTTTCACTTCTGCATGTACCAAGATACAGCAAGTAATGACAAACTCTATAAAATATGTGCAGTCACAGGCTGGTGTTACATATACATATAGTAGGAAAAAGTGTTACTTGTTTAGCTTACTGTGGTGCAATGATATGTATTACAACGATGTCTCCTTAATATTGGTAACAAAGAAATAAAACTGAGATTTTTTTATAAAAGAACATGTGCACTAAATATCATAATGCACATATTTCTGAATTAATCTGCTAAGTAAATGAAATTAAAGTGTCGTGAAACGCCACTCAAAAGCAACTGTGAAGGCAAAATGGTATTCCTCTGTCATCGTAGCTGAAGCCCTGTACCAGGTACATTTCTCAGACTCATCACAGCATTTTGGTGATGTTACATCATATATGTATTTGTAGATACATGCCATGAAGAATGTAAAAATATAAAACCTGTTTCTTTCTTCATAAATTTATACCTTTTCCTTTCTTCATAAACATTAGAATAATAAATATGTTGAGGGAATGTATACTGCTAAAATTATAACTAAAAGAAAAAAGTTGAACAAAAAAAAGTAAATAAATAAAAGGAAGTCAAAACCATGTTTTCTTTTGAAAATTCTGTTACAGAAGTGAACTGCTTACTGAGCAATGTCAGGAACAACTGACGGAAACCTGACTTCTATTTGAAGGTATAAGTGATTTAGTGTTCGTAAGAAAGAACAGTGCTGCAGCATACTCGGAGTAGACAAAATTGCTATGGGATGGCTTGAATAGAAAGGTCTTTGGAGAGTGCTATGTGGATGTCAAGACATATGCTATGTATATGTAGGTATGTGGATGTCAAGACACATGCTAAGTGTATGTATGTGGATGTCAAGACATGCTGTATGTGGATTTCAAGATGCATGCTATGTGTATGTATGTATGTGGATGTCAAGATGCATGCTATGTGTATGTATGTCTGTGTCTGGCAATTATCAAGCTAGGTGTGTGGATGTGAATGTCAGCATGCACAATCTGCCAAGGTTGACGGGTTTACCGCTGTGTACATTGTGTGATTGTGCACACCGTGTATAAGAAAATGCTTACATGTAAGTGTCTTTACTCGTGCACACACTGCTGTGTAAGCCTGGCTCAAAATTGCATGCAGTAAACACCATGTAACAGAAAACACCATGAGCAAACAGGAAATGATGTTTCCAAGAATAACGCAAACAAGGAACTGCCTGCACAGAACCAGTATACAAAGATCTACAGTTACCTGAATATGAACTATGCTGGCTTGCAACAAACACAATGCTGCAACATTCACATGTTATAATGACAACAAGGATATGTTCAAGCTTGGCATAGTGTAAACACCTGCTGTTCATCTGCCTAAGTTCCTGGAATCAGTTGCAGCACTGCTGTCAACCACAAGAGGCAAACTGAATCCTGATGACATGCGCATAAGCTTATACTCTTACACAACACACAATATTTCATTGCTAAAGAGATGCTAGGGTACACAAAATGTCTACATATATCAATCCCCCTCCAAAACTTCTGACTTTGCAGCACTTAAAGAGATTCTAGGGTATAAAAAATGCTTACATTAAAAAAATGCCAAACTTTTGACTGTACAAGACCAACTCTGCCCATGGGGGGCTATGTGTGTCTCCATGTACGTCTGTACTGTTTGAGTAGTTGCAGCATCTTGTTTGTACATCTTATGACAGTGTATGTCTGCATGGCATGAGTGGTTGTGATGTCTAGCATGTGAAAGTGTGTCTCATGCCATGAGTGGTAATGATGTCTAACACATGAGTGTCTGTATGCCATGAGTGGTAATGATGTCTAACGCATGAGTGTCTGTATGGCATGAGTGGTAATGATGTCTAACGCATGAGTGTCTGTATGGCATGAGTGGTTATGATGTCTAACGCATGAGTGTCTGTATGGCATGAGTGGTAATGATGTCTAACACATGAGTGTCTGTATGGCATGAGTGGTAATGATGTCTAACGCATGAGTGTCTGTATGCCATGAGTGGTAATGATGTCTAACACATGAGTGTCTGTATGCCATGAGTGGTAATGATGTCTAACACATGAGTGTCTGTATGGCATGAGTGGTAATGATGTCTAACGCATGAGTGTCTGTATGGCATGAATGGTAATGATGTCTAACACATGAGTGTCTGTATGCCATGAGTGGTAATGATGTCTAACACATGAGTGTCTGTATGGCATGAGTGGTAATGATGTCTAACACATGAGTGTCTGTATGGCATGAATGGTAATGATGTCTAACACATGAGTGTATGTATGGCATGAGTGGTAATGATGTCTAACACATGAGTGTCTGTATGACATGAGTGGTAATGATGTCTAACATGTGTCTGTATGCCATGAGTGGTTGTGAAGCCTAGAATGTGAAAGTGTGTATGGCACGAGTGGTTATGATGCCTAACAGTAACACGTAAGACCATATGTTTATTCTGTGTGCTTGAGACTGTATGATGCTT
>SMGT01001152.1:290618-353845 GCA_004794575.1 Lanistes nyassanus | reverse complement strand
GTAATGATGTCTAACATGAGTGTCTGTATGGCATGAGTGGTAATGATGTCTAACATGAGTGTCTGTATGGTATGAGTGGTTGTGAAGCCTAGCATGTGAAAGTGTGTCTGTATGGCATGAGTGGTTATGATGTCTAACAGTAATACGTAAGACCATATGTTTATTCTGTGTGCTTGAGACTGTATGATGCCTGTCAAGGACCCCCCACCCACCCATCTGCACAATACGCAATTTACAACTAGGGGATCTATGAGTGTGCAGGAACTGTATGCATCAAACTTAAATGCCTTGAGCTCTAGAAGGGATTATAGAAATGTAAATATCTAAAAAATAAATAAAATACACATCATCAAACTTCCAAGGAAATCTTTATGCTATTGTCTCTGTCAGCCTAGCTGATCGTTTCTATCTTTGACAAGGTCTAACATTCTCAAAACAAAAAAAAAACATGAATCCAAGGGTGCATGTAAATTTGCATTATTTGCTTGTACATATGCATAGGCATGCACACACTCAGCGGTCCATTCACATGCACATATACAAGCAGCGTTTTCATCCATTCAGCTTTTGTTGGAAAGCTCCTAGCGGCACTGACGGTTCATGACAATGAAGGCTGCGTCCAAAAACTTAAAACCAGTCACTCATTAAGTGATGATGCGCTGACGCCCTGTGCAGGTTTTACCTACTGCTTTGTTCCTATTCAAAATGCAAGTGTCTACCATCACAAGTCATTAAAGTAAATGGGCAAAGACTTCACATCATCTCATGATGAAATACATCATACATATAAAATTTATTCCATAATGCCATTCACTTCAGAAAAAAAAATGGCATGCATCCATGCAGCGCCTTAAATTAGCCAATTTTCTATTTTCGTAGTAAATAAACACACCAGCAAGCACAGTCCTAGATTACAGCGCAGCAGCATGCAAGTAGGACAGATTTTTTAATCCCAAAAAAAAAACCAAAAAACAACTCACCCTCTCAGTAATGCTGTCGGGGCGATATCGATAGTCAGGTCCAAAGCAAACTTCCTCTTCCATCAGCACCACAGTGCATCCTCTTTTTTCTCCAGCCTGCCACAGCATCTCACAAATTCCTTCAATCAACGCTCTCCTCCGCTCAAAACTGTTGGGCTGAAGTGAACTGTGACACAAGTAACTTCTGTAATTATATACTGCAACACAAGGAAGATGATGGCAATATGGTCATGAACTTAGTTGCATACAGTGTCAGGAATGTACCAAGAATTTCCCTGCAGTTCAGTCAGCCCAAGAGTAAATTCTGAGTCTCAGAAATTATAAAATCCAGGGAATGGTAAACTGAATATGTTAGGTATTCTTGCTAAACTAAAATCTGACATTTGAGATTAACCACAGTCATGCAGTTGTAAAGTAATAAACTGACAACACAAGTAAGCCTCTTTCATTTTGATCAACACCTCAACATGTTGAAGTGGAAAGAATATCAACAGAGTACCTGGCATTAGACAGACTGGTTTTGTACTCCTTATCGAAGATCAGCCGCTTTAGCATGTAGCCTTGTACGCACAAAGCCAGCCCACGAGAACCACACTAGTGAATAAAAGGATCCAGACATATGTACATTAATCTGTCAGATCATTTTCTTCAGAAATACCAGTGTCTACATTCTGCATGTTACTTCCAAAAACATACCAGAAATATGACTTTAATTCATTCATATATACAGATGCACACACAGTTGCACACACAGTTGCACACAAGAATGTACGTGCATGTGCACACGTGAAAGCACTCTAATATCCTGCAGTTTGTGGAGTATTTTCTACTGACCCTCTGTGTCTGTATTCCATAAGGATAAGGACCATCTATGTCTTGAAACACTAGTGTGGACTTGCGCCACTCTCGGCTGAAGGAATGATGTGATGAGCCATACACAATCTTCCTTAACTCCTGGATAATCAGTTCAAATATGTTAAAGGAGCAAAAAAGACAACGACATGAGGAGTTTCCATAGGGGCATACCTTTCTTTTTACAAACCAGATACTTCACGACAAGTCATCGACACAATACCCAACATCTCTGTTTAAAAAAATGCCATCAATAATAGACAGCTGCCTCACACAAAATTAGATAAGGACATTCACACTTGTGAACGCAAGAGGATATTTATCGTCAGACAAGAAATTTATCAAGAAATTCTTAAAGGCCAAAAAACAAGCACATTATTTCTCTCTTTTCCACTCATTCCCATCCTTCTGACAATCAGGTGATACATACCAAAGCTTGTTCTAAGCTAATAGGTGTTCCTCCTATGGTCCTAGCCTGAGCTGATCCAAGATTTCTGGATGGAAAAAGGATTGTATCCCCTGGAAATAAAGTCACCAAAAGAATATTTTTCAACAGCTCATTACATTAATAAAGAACAAATGAGGACCGACCGCTTAAATTATCGAAAGATAACTCCAACATAGGTACTGCCAGCGCTCAAACATAGCCGTATGCAGATGTATGTGCCCAAGGGAGCTTACCGTACCCAAACACCTCAACTTGGCAGATGTGCCAAGTTCCTTTCTTTCNNNCCTCTCTTTGCTACGTGTTTGGGTATGGTAAGCTCCCTTGGACACATACGTCTGCATACGGCTATGTTTGAGCGCTGCTAGTACCTATGTTGGGGTTAGCTCATTACATGTATTTGTTATTTCTGTGCCAACGGTTTTCAATGAAAGTCCATTTTTTTTTCTCCAGACAGACTGTCAAATTTGGAGACTTTTACTTGACTAACAGAAACAGCCAATTGTTTCAGCATATGGCTGTTCAGGTGTAGTCTATAAAGCATTATTTTTTGTGTTTGTCTAGCAGCAAGAGCTGCAGAAGCACAACAGAAAATCCACAGACCTTCCAAGTCCTTCGTCAAAACAAAAAGCCAAGACAAGCAGTCTGAAATACAGCTGTACCTCGCTGGACTTTGACTTCTGGCCATTTATCCACATAAAAAGTCTGGAGTCGCTGATGTAGGCCTGCTGCAGATGGACCGATGTTCAAGGGATTCACTGGCACCGAAAATCTCTGATCTATGGCAGCCAGTCTTCTCTATGGCAAGTAAAAACTGTTTTAAGCTGTTGCATCCATGCAGACCCTAATTTCAGAGATGTGAACTAGTAAGTCACTAACATGTAAATGTTTGTATCTGACTATGAATCCATGAACAAACAATTCAAAATACAGAGATGATATTTATTTCAAATACAGAGATTATATTTATTTCACACTGCTGTGAAGTCAGTTTGTTCTGTATACATGTACTGCCTTCTTAAAAATAAACAAAATTTCTGTAATAAACAAGTGTTAAATATCTGTATTTTATCTCAAGTAAGGCATATTTTTATGGACTGAACCCCTTCTTTAAAAGTCTACAAAGTAACCCAAGCAAGGTGCAATGTTGCACCTTGGTCTAAAATTGTTCGCCAGCTGTCAGCTGTGGTATATGTATCAGAAAAGAAACTAAATCAGGTTAAATACGGTAAGACAGTCAAGGTCAATGTTTGGCCCATTGTCCATTATTCAGGACAAAAGACACAACACAGATAAAACACATGTAAAGTGTAAAATAAAGAGGAGTAGAGTATGACATGCTTGAAATATTCATTTCATCTGCCTTATAACTTGGCCCCGTTTCCATCTTGACACCATATTTCACACTCCAAACTGCAGGCACTTATTTGATTTTTCAGCTATTAACACTGTCACAGCCGTTTTCGATAACTGGCAAAAAACTGCCTTGCAATCTCGGAAGAAAAACAAAATGAAAAAACAAAGAAAATCGTTCAAATCAGCCACAATATAAAACCAAAATGAGAAAAAAAGCAGGTAATTTTTCTATTGATTGATAAAAAAATAAAGGCATTAAAAAGTCTGTAGTATTTTAGATATTTGTATTTAATTTTCTCCTTGTGTAAATCATGCATAACTTAATCAGCTTTGATGGGCTTAAATACGAAGCTGGGGTGTGCAAAACAAAGCACCGTGAACATCGCAAAAAGAAAAAAAATTGTGTTTATGTGATTACACAATTTTAAAAAAAAATTGATGGAGAAGAAAAAGACCCATGGCACATCAAGATCTTCAATAATGTAGCAAAGAAACAATATCCCTTTAAGCAAAAGATGACTAAAGTGTTATCTGACTACCCAGATTGCCTGTGAAGTGTGCTACCTCAGCAATAGGTTAAGCAAAAGCATACAGTAGATGTTGGTGCAGTTTGTTTTTGTACAGGCACATGCACAGATTATGCATCAGTTCTGAAACAGTATTGAAGTACTTTTGATCTGTTCAATGCTCATGGTTTAGAACTGAGGCTCTTGGTGCCTTAATTAGATGTTAACGAAACTGCTATGTGCACTACATATCATTGCGCGCCAGTCTGCTCAGACTTTGCTTATTACCCTCAGGTTTTGTAGAAGACAGACTCAACGCATCATCTCAAATCAAATTGATGACTTCTGAAATAGACTTCAATTTGCAACTTCTGTCATTGGTTTCATAAACACATTAGTCTTCTAATCATCTGCATGTACAACACCGCAGATGTCTGTGAGTGACCGTGACTCACTGTATGGGGTGTACTGCAGTACTTTCTTCTCCACCTGAATGCACCTCCACTCATCCATGACTGTGTCATGTCAAATGTATAAAAGGCAAATAACAGCCATTTAGTTTGAGATGGAGTACATACCACAGATGTGATTTAAATGACTTATTTTAACTTGTTATAATGAGCTACTGCCAGGTGCTGGATACAAAGCAGTCATAGTAAATGCGCATGTGATGCACTGAATACTGAATCTCAAAAGTCAAAGCTTTGGAAAAAACAAGCAGAAAAATTATAGGAGAAACACGTATGGTTAAACACACCAGTTCCTCAGAGTTTGTTATATTGGAAAGCATTTTTAACACATGTAAAGAAAAGTTGTTAATGCATCATCAGACAACAAAAGCTGCACTCAGCTGGAAGAAAAAGAAAACAAAAGTGAAGGGGATATGTGGTGATGTTGCTTACTTTTGCAGATCCAAGTTGTATGCGTCTTGGCTGTGAAGAAAGCCAGCATTATGAAAACATATTCTAATCAACTAGCATTTTTCTTATGCAATAACTTCAGAAAAATTCATTAAATGAGCGCTTCTTACTGTAGTTACCCTCTGACTTATTGCGTTAATAGGTACGCAAAACAAATCCTTAAGTAGATAGCCATAACTGAATTATTTATAAAGATAGGTTGTTTTCTATAAACATTCTGAGGACAAACATATCTGGTCATGATTAAGTCAGATTTTGATACAACTATAAACTATTAGCACTCTCTCAAATAAGTCTACTTATGCTCTAAAGACATTAAAGACAAAACTAAATTTGTTTGATGTAAACAACTGAAAGAGAAGCAGACCTTGGCTTCGCCAAGAAGCATCGTTTCGCTGTCCAGTAAACTCAGCAACTTCCGAAGTTGATTGGGGTCCGCTAAGGAAGTGGACTCTCTCTCGTTCATAATTGTCTTTGCTTCTGTCATAGTGGCTCTAAAAGAAAAATGGTGCAAGAAGTATCTGGAGATCTGTGGTCTAGTGCAGACTGCTTCAAGTTCTGTCTACATCATCTGAAATTGAAATTCACTCCAATAGTTTTCTCAGACTGCAACGTACAGTTTTGTTAAACGTTGGCATGGATCGGAAACTGAACTATAACATCGATCACGAAGTAATAAGTACCGGTGTAAATTTCAAAAATGATGTACGCGTTTATACAATTATATATATATATAACATACACAGTTTTTGCATTATGAGGAGCACTTCAGCGTATATACTTTCACTATCGAGGCTGTTTGTTCTTTAATAAAATATCCTTGCGTGAAAAGATGTTTACATCTTTAGACGATGTGCCTACTCTCAGTTTTGTATTCATTATTCAACATATTTTTATTTTAAAAATCTTAGACAAAATCATTCCTCATTACAGCTGTCCGTGACATTCCATCGTCGATCGTGATCGTCAGCGTGTGGGATC
Organism: Lanistes nyassanus; assembly: GCA_004794575.1. Lineage (NCBI taxonomy): Eukaryota > Metazoa > Mollusca > Gastropoda > Architaenioglossa > Ampullariidae > Lanistes > Lanistes nyassanus. The sequence continues at coordinate 347,805 of SMGT01001152.1, read as the reverse complement.
CACTAGACCTCTAACTTGTTTTTAATTGTATAACCGTTCATTCGATCTTCTGAATTGCTGTCAATCGTTCGACAATAAAACTTACCTTTATTTCTTTGCCTCTTCCTTAAATGTAAATTTTTCTGCATGATAGACCCGTGAGGTAATTGGTTCCATCTATTCAAGGAAAAAAACCTCAACCTCGTCGCTGTGGACGCTGTGTCTAAAATTAGTAACAAAAACTTCACATCGCTTCCGGTCAAAGTGTGGCTTGCAGAGGCACAAAGCAATTTAGCTCTCTTTGGTGTCTAACAGGTGCACCAAAATATATTTTATGTAGCAAAAAGGTAGTATAATATAAATATTAGAATAAACAATAAAAAAGCCATGTTCCACATTAGATAAAAATTCACACGCATTATACTTGTGGTCGTCTGCTTCCCAGAAACAACCAGTCACCGGCGTCTACTGCAAGTGATTGGTTGGTACAAAAATCTATGATCTGTGCGTTTTGTATTAAGCACGGCAATCCTCGGTTTCCCGATTTTAATGTTTTGTGAATAGAAAATGCATTATTGGACAAGCGGTTTAGTATCGGCATGTAGATTCAAAATACTGATTGTAATTTTTTGCGATCTTGAGGTGTCTCTCTCAGGGTCAACTCGACCACAGGACGGAGAAAACTCGACCACAGCTCGAAGTTGAGTCGGCCATCGCCAGCGACGAACTCGACCACTGATATAATGGGTGACGGGAGATCACTTTCCTTGGCGAGTGAAAATCAGTCTCGCAAGTCGAAAGTGAATTTTAGCCATGCAAAAGAGTATTGAAATTTCCCTCCTTTACAAGGATTTCCACAGTCCACTTGTTGGAATGAATTATTGTTTAAAATGAGTTTGTTTTCCATGGCTAATTTTTGTTAGTATCTAAGTGTTTTGTTAGTCTCATAAAAGTGACTCAATGCATTTTCATTCTGTTTGTCTGCACAAGCTATCCTCTTGTAAGTTTTGTCATTAGGGTTACTCTGTGTGTGTGTGCTCACGCTTGCATCTCTATCTTTCACACACACATGCACACAATGGCCTGCATTTTAGATCAAATAAGTTAAGAGCATTGCCATGGAAAAGAAGTTGTTTGTATGATGGTCGAGTTGACTCTGTAGTCTGTACTGCAGTCTTTGGTCAAGTTAATGTTGTGCTGTGGTCAACTCCATTCTGTTGTCGAATCGCTCAATGGTCGATCAGTTGATAACTGGTCGACTTGACCATAGATCCCCATCTCAGAGATGGTCTCTCTTTCTTTCTGAGACTCTCTCTCTCTCTCGTCTTTGTGAATTAGAAAGAAAATGCACGATCTCTGATGTCACACTATTTATTTAACACACTGTAAAAGCAAGCAACAGTTTAAAAGACAACAATTTTTGTTATCAACAAGTAAACAAAAAAAACATGGAAAATTCGTGAGATTGGACATGTTCCTAGCCTGAGCTGAAATGCAACGAACTGAGAGCAAAAAAAAAAAAAGTAAATCTAATGGAAAAAAAGTAATTATATGGTTCTTTTCCCTCATAAATACAGTAACAGGTTAATAGTTGTCTCATGTTGCCTGCTGAAACATGCACTACATAATTTTTTTAATCCTGTGGCATCTTCATTTTAAATTTCATAAAATCTGCTTTTGATTGACAATGATTGTTATCATTTTTACTTTCCAAACAATAATTGCATTCTTGTTGTTCAAGAATAAAACAATGGCCAGCTTTGTATTAATGCATAAGCACACTAACAACACATCATGTTGAATAATGTGGCAAAAATTAAGTATTATAATTTTTAACTTAAAGTCTGCAGATCTCTGAAATTAAAGTATTCCTTCTGAACTACTAACTAAATACTTAACACAACTTCTGTTTTGAGAACGTCTCCAAATACTTCAATTTTTATGGTTCCCAATACTTCAGTATTTTTAGTTTTTAATATGACTTTGTAACACAAAACAATCTTGTAAAGACCACAAAATAACAATAATACATGAAATACTGACACAAGGTATAACAATGCAAAAATGCTGGTGGGATCACAAATATCACAAAGCATTTGGCAACAAAACGTTTAATGGGAGAAAATGGAGTACTGACTGAAGATTGTCAGTCATGTCAGTGTTTTAAATATTGTGTACCCTTGATTAGTAATTTTATTCAGTATGTCCTTGCTCACTTCCTTTAAAGCTGTACTACGTCTGATATGAAATTTTCATTTTGCTAAATGTACTGTAATTTGGGTTAACAGCACCATTTGCACCTCGATTAGCTTAAGATTCTATGCTAAATGTACACTCCTGACCTCTCCGTCGGTGAAATATTCCGTTGTGATGTTATGAATGCACAACTTAATGTGCATCCACAAATCTACTATAGAGCTCTACGACCTTACCATGGGAGTCACATGATGCAAGCACACTATAAATCTACTATAAGATAAATCTAAAGACTATAAACTGCCCATATCACTGCAGTAACAGCAGGAGAGGCAGGGGGCACCTTGATTATTCGCCTTTCAGCAGGCTATGAAACAGAAAAACGAAAATTTGGATCGAAACTAAGTCTGAACAAGAAACTTCGTCTATTTCTTCAGGATTTATTAAGTCCCACCAACCATTATCTTTAAAAAGGTTGTACAGTACTTCTGCACTGTACATTTTTGATTCTCACTGCATAGGCAGTCTAGAACATAACTTGACTGCAGTAAAATACCCAAATGTAAAACAATTTTTGAATATTTGTGCATCTAGAGTTTAAGCTGAAACATTTATACATTTTTTTTTTGGTAAAAGGTGGGAGGGGGGATTTTTAACTCTGGAAAATGTTTGAATATGATGAGTATAGCATTTGTTTAAAAACAATTGTGAATTCTAAAATTAAGTACTAGGTTTTGTGCAGGTACACGCAGAATACAAATTATTTGAAAGAGTACCCATTTATGTAAATATTAAAAAAGGCAGGAAACTGTAGCTACATGTGTAGCTAATAAATCTGAAGAAGGATGTATTTACAAATGACAAACCTGTAATGATCACAGTTTCCTCAAATAGTAACATGGCCAATGGGCAAAACCCACACGAAATCATGGACACAGAATAACAGACTGCGATTTCAAGTGCGAACATGTTTACGACTAACCCAAAAGCTTTCAAGTTTAAGTAAAGTAAAAGTCTGGCATAATAATAATATACAATATCTATATTGCACATGAAATACACAGCCCCACAAACATAGTATTTGTCTCCAAAAATTCATGTTCTCCTTTTTGACCTCTTCTGAAGATTGGGAATTATCTTTAACAAAATCTCACCGATTCTTCCTATAGCCTGCCCAAAATGTCCATTCCCTCTATCTTTTTGTATTCCTTATCAAAATTTACAAAACTGTAATTTTAAGACAGCACTTACTTTCCCCCAAATTTTAAATTACTGACAAAAAGCACTTCGCGTGCCAAACGAACTTGTTTCGGTAAAATTTTGGTATACATCTGAGATAAATTTTACATTGCTGACAACAGTATTTGATGTGAATGAAAATCTGGTAAAATTTCAGCATACAACACCATTAATAATTACTTTAGATCTATCATAGGTGCAAATGCTTCATGCTGTAAAAAAAACAAAAAACCTTGTGATGGCAAAGGACACATACAGTGAGATTTAGTTAAATAGACAATGACAAAATTGTGCATAAAAATACTGAAGCTTAAGAGAGGACATAAAATATAGCTGAAAATTTGTTCCCTTTTGAAATGGCTAGTAATAGCACCTTGAATGTACAGTACTTAAGTATGTTGTAAGACATTTACATGTATTACAATGCACTAATAGTATTATAACTGCATTGAGCAACGGTGAATATTTTCTTCTTTTATGTGACCTGTGCAGTTTTGAAGAATGGAGTAGATCTGTTACAAATCTATACCACAGATACAACAAAAAAGTAGTTAAATGTACAAATGACACACAACCACATCAAGGTGGACAGTCATAGCAGAGACAAAGACGTGGGGCTTGACAAGGAATAAAGTAGTGAATGAAAAAGTCATCAGAAAACAAAACAAAGACAGGAAGAAAAGAAAGCAAGAGGGAAGAAGAGTTGGGTAGGAGGTCGGGGAAGCATTTTACAGTACCTTTGCCAAGAACCCACCTCCCAGATACCAGTCCACATACATCATGCCCTACCATCTGGCAAGTACTCAAAGCATTTCACATGCAACACTCCATATGCCCTCACGAAACTGAAAATATACTTTATATTCTGCCTGCCTGTGACAGAGTTAACAAAAGATTAGTATTGCACTGTACTGGAACACACCATTTTACAGTCAACAAACCCTGTGGGAGGACTTAAAATCATATCTAGCTTATAGCTGGGTCTGTAATCTCAAAGGGGAGATGGAAAAAGGATCCCGTAAATTATTGTCATAAATAAAAGGAGTAAATGGAAATGGTCAGAATTTAACTACAGCCAAGGAGCTGCAGTCACCTCTGGGGCCGAGATGCTGCTCTGTGCTAGACTAAATTATCCAGATTGAGGTTAACTGTTTTATCTAGCGTTTTATGCTCACCCTGATGCCATTTAACCCACTCTGGTTAATACAAGCATTTTCTGTGCTCTGCATCAATAGTTGGCATGAGCTATGTGGGAGTGAATGAACAGTCCAGAGATTACGTTATGAACAGTGGCCGAAGACCAACTACAAATTAATGAAACCCTCTGAACCATGAGGGACGTGACCTCCAATTTTGTGGCTGTAGTGGTAGATGCAGCAACTGCTGTGGAATGGCAAATCAGTTTGTGATGGCATCCTAGTTATTGTAGATATTCTTTTAACGGCTGCGTTTCTTATGGAATCCTGATGATGAGAGCTTGTCGTAGATATTCTTGTTGTTGGTGTTGCACGATGCTTTGTGATGGTTATGTTACTGCATCTGCTCGTATTTAGCTTTGCTAATGGACTTTGCCAAGCAGCATGCCAGCAAAGCTCCCAGAACCTGTTAACAGTGGTAAAGTAACAAATATCTTTCATTTTTTTAAGGCAATGGGTAAGAAAACAGAAATGTTCACAATCTGTTTATTTGAAACTTTAAAACAAATTCTTTCAAAGAAATGGTCCAATTGACCATTTTAATGAGCCACAGATTTTTTCTCCTAAAAGCTTTAACATTCTTATAAGTAGTTAGACTTTGACCTGTCATGAATTTCTTACACTTGAAAGATGATTTTATGTCTGGATCATAATGTTCTGGTTTCATATTTACAAAGACTGCATTATTGATAGAATCATAGGTCAAAAACACATTTATGCATGCATGTGTACACAAATGCACAGACATGCAAATGTGGATGCACACACACACACACACACTGAGTGGTACTGACCTGGAAGAAAGAAATTCCAAGTGCCACACCACCAATAGGTCCCATGTTGCCATTTATAAAATCCACCACTAGTTTATGACAGCCCTGTACAAAGTTTTCAAATCATTTATAGGTTGGGACCTCAAAATTTAAAATACAATATAGTGCCTGGTACCACTTAATGATGGTTTAAAAATTAAGTCCACTGTTGAAAATGTTACATCTGGAGCATATAAGCAAGACCCATTCAACAGCCTTTAAACTACATTGTTTATTATAAATTAGCTGACACACAAGCTATTCACAGATAACATTGCCAAAAACTGAATGACTATAAGCACCATTCTTCTCTTTTGCTTCACTCTGTATCATGTTTATTGAAATAAGATTGGAACAAAAAATAAACATGAAAACCATCCATAAAATTTAGGACACACTCCCCCACCACACACACGCACAAAAGTACTTACATGAACGAACACAGGCAGGTGGGTATGGTTGGCAGCAAGAGGCAGGTTGCTGTTCTGGCAAGTCTTTGAGTTGCCATGGCAACAGGAGATTGGCACAGTGTTTGGCTCTTTCTGCTCCCTGCCCCAAGGCGTGTCGAACCAGTCAGCATAACTGTTGATGCCACAACAGCTTAGCTGCTCGCAAAAATAGTGCAGATGGTGAAGGAAGGCATTACACACAAATATATACAGTGGGAATAGGATGGGTCCAAATCAGAAGAATTTAAAAATCTAAAGACACTGAGGTAATAGGATTAATTCTCTAAATACTTTTCATGCCCAAAGGTGTGATAATGTGTGTCTTTCAAACGTATTTATGGCTTGGTGCACAATGATAGTTCTGCTTAGTTACCACCCCTTTATCATTATCAGCGAAGTGAAATTTTGCTTCATAAATTTAATGAAGTCAGAAGTTGAGGGTCCAGACAAGGAATATGAAGGTAGGTGCATAAAGTATCTTGTCTGTTATGTAAATTCTTAGAGAGACATAAAATGCCAAAGCATTTTCATTTCACACATACAAGTCCACGTCATAATAATGCTAATCCTTGTCCATACACTGGACTTGAACACCACCACTCCTCACACACCCAGGCAGACATAAATGGTAGCACCTTCTGATGAAGAATCTCCAAATAAAGGAATAAACACAGATTATTCAAAGAGATCCATTACTCAAAATCCCACTCTAAGGCATGCACAGAAATCAGCTTCAATCATACAGCAATATGTATAGAAATATAAATATGTTTCACTGTCTGACCTTTGTTTGCAGTTCGTCGAATGCCCCAGTTATCTCCTCATCACCCTTGGTGCCATATCGTTCAATGCCATTCTTCAAGCCCTCTCTGAAACCCTCTTCCAGCTGAAAAGTACAAAGTCTCTCCAATCAGCTAAATAAGAAACAATTTGATGCACATTTTTTAAAAATAAGTTGTCAATTTGTCAATGCCAACTTTTCACAGCAGCTTAGAAAACAGCAAAAATTTTAAAACATTAAACTTTAAATTTGAAAATTCAGATTTTCAGTCTGCATGTATACACTTAGTCCCTTCTTTATAGTTCATGGAACCATATGAAACAATACGTATTTTCAACTATTTCATCTTTTCACATCCTTGTGTGAATGTAAACAAACATGCATGCTATCTGTGAAGTGCCTCAAGCTCACAGAAAGCAGATGCATCCAAGGTGTTCATCAACAAGATGAGAAGGTGATGGGAGTTTAGGTACTGAGAGGGTAGCTAATGCAATGCATCAAGAAAATGCTGCAGAGACTGACGGCACACAACGCACCTTGCCTTTGTAGACCAGGAGTGTGATGCCAGCACTCAGCTCCATGATGAAGACCAGGAACAGAACGCCACAGTACTGCAAATGTGAAACAAATGGGAGACCTGCACTGTTCACTCCATTTTGCGTCAAAGCAAAATTGCAAAACATCAGATATTTTTCAGCACTAATATTCAGCAGTGTATTTGGATTTAGAAAGTAACATTTAAGAAGTACATGTATTTACAAACTCTTCTTTGTTTTGGAACCTTCTCCTTATTGGTCATAAACATTTCCAACTGGCATAAGACTTGTGTTTAAGCATGGTGTGTTATTCTCATAGTGCAAGACAAATTTTAACTCAAAACAGATCTAGTTACGTATCCCAGAAATGAACATGATCAATTCATCTCCCTCAATTGAAAATCCTCTCGATAATCATCTCATGCAATATTTCCCATTCAACTTATTCTTGCATAGTATGAAGACATATCTTAAAGGGTTATCTTAAAGACTAAGCAGAGTTACCAAGTCCATTCAATTAAAAAAAAAAGCATAAACAAATCAAACTGGGCAATAAGCAGTTCACAAACTGGATTTTATTTTTACCATATACAAGAGAAAAGAGTGTCCTTTGATTGTACAACAGCATCCAAGAGAGCCGACCAAGACAATAACAGCTCCAACACCAATCAGAACATATGGCGCCTCAGGCTGATAGATGGAGGACAACTCCAGGTACTTGTACAGATCCAGCTTGGTCCATATACCAATGGCTAAAATCACAATGCCGGTCACCTGAAACACAAGAGATTCTTTACCATGGAACTGACTGCATTTGCTTTCTCCCCTTTCACACACTCTGCCATAAAAATACTTGTCGAGTCTGAGAAACACCATGTTACAAAATTTTGTTAAGCCAAAATGGTGCTTAATTTATCTTCTCCTGCTCTAATTCCAATGAAATAAAGTTGGGGAAAAATGCTTTCCAGATGCTAAAGGATTTGGAAAATATTATTAGGGGTTCGTTCAGCGGTAAGGTCCTAAGGTGTGAGGTTGCAATTTATACTTTCCTGGCTTGTCCTTCCCCAGTTGAAGAGGCTGAAGCTGAATGACTAGCAGATGTAGAGAGCATCACAATATTACGGATTATGGAGTTGTGCAATTTGTCATCATTTTAGAATTTGAAACTCTGAACTGAATAGTACATCAGTGCAGCTCTCCATCAGGTGACAGAAAGCCATCATTTTAAAATGTCACCCGAAGGAACTTCATCCATCTTTTAAAAGGCTGTCTTTTTAAGTCAGTGAATTGGTGGTTGAGGTCTGCACCAAGCAAAATTCGGGGGGAATTATTCTGCATGCTGCCATGCGAGTCAGAAACTTTTAAGATGGTTGTTAGTTTATGAAAAGTGCACCCAAGAAATCTCCAAGAAAGATTCTGCAATATTAATGATTTAATATTTATGCTCTCCATACTACATATACCATCCATACAATACTTTGCTACCTATGCAATACTATCTCACCATCCCTTTCTCTTTCTCTTGCTCTCCCATATGTTCTTCTCCCTGTAAGGCTTAAGGCTACTCAAAATTTGACACTGACGGACAAATTAATGCCAAGGGTGAAATTCTGTGCTGATCCTTTCCACTAATGCAGGCTAGCCCATTCAGTTTAAGCATTATCTCATATCGGTTGTGTGCAGAGCTTCAAGAGTCCTTTCCTGTAAACATATCAGTTGCTTCCAGCACATTCCATGTCCCTTCCTGTTTGCCAATACCTGGTCTGTTCTAAGGATAACTTTGAAAAGGCTTCAGCAACAGCAGCTTTGCTGTGCATCATAGTGACTTCTGCATCACTATGAGACATTTCATTGTTGTGCACTTGTAGTTTAATTTTGATGAGAACTGTGTGTGTGTGTGTGAGATGGAGAGGGGAAGAAGGAGGGAGGGTTTGTGTGTGTGTGTGTGGCCATTTCGCATTGTTTTTATAATCGTATAAGCTATAACAGACTAAGAGTAACTGCTGATTATCATTGTCCATTTATCAATGCATTTGCCTGAATATTATGTAAACATCTACATACACCAAGAGGTTAAATTTTTTATCCAAGAATACATACATAAAAAGAATTTCTGTAAATCTTGTTATTCAACTTTTATCTTCTGACATTATAATAAAGAATTCTGAGTATTTTATATGTGTGTCAGGTAATGAAATTTTTGACACTGCTTTTAGAAAGGTACGCTTACACCAGCAGCAGCTAGTCAATACTGGATATAGCTATAGTTTAGGTAAGAGAGCTTGGAAAGTAGTAACCAGTCTGAGCCCCCAGTGAATGCAGGACCAGCACAAACAGCAGTGGTATTGATTTTCTGGCACATGACTCAACTCTGGAGATTGGTCAGCTTAACCCTCACTTTGTCTACAAAACCAGCACAGAAAATTGATTAACAGTTAAGATAATTATTACAATTAGTGATTTACTGTGTTTTCATGTCACTGCTTGAAAGCCTTCTGAGAACTGAATCCCATAATTAAATAGTGGTTGTTATTGTTGTTGTTGTTGTTAGCAAAAGTATTTTTGGTACAACAAAGAGAACTTGGCCAAGCGAGAATTAGACAGACAGGAAGTCGACATTTCAGTGCACGAACCCTTCTTCAGGATGGCACAAACATATACAAACAGATAACAAATAAATAAAAATCACTTAGCTGACAAGGATGCTGGTCATGAATGGCTGATGGATAAGAGAAAAGTATTTCTGTGATTCATCTGCCTGAAAGTTAAGCTGTTGCTGCCTCTGTGATTTGTTAGACAGCGTGCAGAAAAATAAATCTGTTCACGTGTTCTAAGCTCAGGATTTCTTTAAACTAACAGCTATCATCTCCCTTTCCCTGCCACCTCCCCCCCCACCCACCCCCACACACAGAAAAGAACAGCATGGGGGAGATTTGTTTCACCAGCATGTCATCTCTACAAACTGTATGGTTCTTGCTTATAATTTAAGGATTACATGGTATCACAAAGAAAAACAAGTTTTAAAACAAATATTTATACAAATGTAGTAGTTTTTTTAAGGAAAAGAATGTTTGGCAAATTAAACCAAAGATTCTAGTGTTATCTTTTACATTAGTTAAATGCTTACAATATTAGTTATTACTTATTCACACTAAAGACAGGCTTGGCATTCATGAACTCCATCCCTTTCTCAGTGACACATGTACATTACAATAAAAGTACTTTAATCACTTACGCATTTATCTCTGTTGCTACTGGCAATCAGTCTAGTAACAATCAGTTTCTGTGAAACTGAAATTAAGTGATTTTATAACAAAGCAGGAATCTGCAGAAATCTTCCATAGAAATCTCTAATCTGCAGACGTACTGGGGAAATACATACAATGATATATTCAATCTCATAATCGCATAATGCAAAACCTATATACAAAACGTAAATAGCAAATGCAAAAAAGCCCAGTGGATAACTTGCATGAACTGAAGCCCCTCATGCTTTCTTATATTCGTCTGCTGTGCTCTTCTCAAGGTTCTGTGGCATATATGACTGCAGGTGCACCCATGCAATTTCCCCCTCTCGCTGTGATTTACTCTAAGTCACAAAATCCTGTTGACTCAAAATGAAGTTTGAGACACCATGTCATGTGTGTACAGCTGCCGCCGGTTAAGAGCAACTTTCGGTCAAGTGTAACTTTTTTCTGGGAACTAAATGTTTACTTTAGAATTGCACGTTTGGATAAGTGCAACTCTGGAAATATATCTGCCGTATAAGTAAAACCTGGTAGTCAAAACGAACCACAAGCACCTTTTGTCACCCCACCCCCACCCTCGATCAACAAAAAGTTACTGACACTGTGACAGCCCCTTAAAACTGGAAAGTAACTGCAGATCACTGGAGCATGGCGACCCCTGGGCGGCCGTCACTCGCTACTGCATCTCGACCGTCGACTACGTCATAAATCAAACTGTTTCAGGAAGGGAGGGTTCAGATACGGTACAGAGACTCACACTGAGTTAAGGCCCGTCTGTGGAATATTTGCCGCTATATATATGACCTTTCGATGCTATGACGCTCACAGCATTTCCGGCCGTACTTGCTATAAAGTTCACAGTAACATAGCTGTTTCGGGCACACCTTGGACCATGTCCCGCTGGGCTCAACGGGCTCACCCACGTCCCAGCCGCTATAGGTCATTGCTTCAATCCGACTGTTTGACCCCGATTATAATTATGGAAGGGCGGATAGTCTATAATGAGGTCAGGGAGGGGGTCACAGTGAATACGAACGCACTTCCGTCAAACAAATGAAACATACATTCTTAAACATTCCTAATAACATTTATCAGGAAATATGTTCAGAGATCCATGAAATAACGCATCTATCCATGCGGGTTTCCTCATGTGAAGAGAGTGCATTAATTCGAACCAGTCTGATGATATGCGATCCCAAACAACTGAAACTGTCATTAACTTGATTTATAAATATATTATTTTCAAAATATACTTAAATTAAAATGGTTAAACTGGCGAAAAGTGACGTAACACTTCAAACTTTTTTCCAAAGATAAATATTTTGCTGTCGTTTATTGTCAGTGCAGTGTACGGGTATCGTATGTAAACGTATTATTAAAACACTTTACTATTTTTTAATGTGGGCCAGCAATTATTTAACACGCTTTCCTGCCTAGACTTACAGTATGATTACCCGTCGTTTTCTCGTGCTTTTATTCTTTCAAGAACAATTAGTAGAACAATATCGCACCAACTAAAGAAAGTTTCTCTCTAAGTGATAACAGGACGCCATCTTCATAAACTAGGTCGGCTGGACACAGATTACTATGACATGAAACCCTTTGGAAACACTTTGCGAAGCTATGCCTGTGGCAGTGTGCCCGTCTGGTGTCGTTCTGTGTGTGTGTGTGTTGATCGAGAGTCTTATTTCCACAGTTGTCGTGATGCGCCATTTTTTGTATATTATTTTTAAAAAATTCTGAATGCCCCCACCCCACAGGGCCAAAGAAATAAAATATAAAATCTATGACTAGACGATCGTGACAGGGAGGAGCTATAAGCTGACGTACACTTCGAGGAACTTTCAGCTGTTTCACCACAGCCCAGAGTCACGTACTGGCTAGAAGTAAAAGACTACAGAGATGACGATTCGAAGAGGAGGGGGAAGGAAAAGGAATGACTCATAAAATCATGCACAAGACGCAATGCAGGCACTGAGCAGTGGACACCATATATAAGAACTTCAAAGCCGTCAATTGACGCGCATGGCACTTTTTGGCCACACTGGCAAAACGGCTCTGACCCATGCAAGAGGTGTCACAGATACTGTAAACTTGAAAGTGCTTTTCGCCCATACTTTCTTTGAATACATGTATTTACATATACATCTACATATACATGTACTGTACTGTTCAGTAGGAAATCGTCGACTTCGGTTATATAACTGCAACTGCTGGATACGTAGTGCAGCGTTTTTCAAGATTGCATGATCGACTGGACATGAGAGAGAGAGAGAGAAAACAATGAGAGATTATAGCTATAGGTATAGCTATAAATAATAAGGGGAAAGGGAGAAAGCGAACTGCGTGAAAATCACGATAAATTAATTACACCGAGAGCTCATTATGAATAAAGGCTACAAATATATCAAATATATAATATGTACTTCAGCGACTTATATGTATGACAAGCTGTCAGATGAACCCACCAAATCCCATCTGCTTGTCGTTTGCTGTTCAAATCTAATAATATTTTATGTGTACATAGATCAATAAATGGCGATGAAAAATTTGTGTGACGGAAAACAAGCGACAACTGCCCACGCAGATGGCATTTTCCTGCTTCCGCTAACAGATCTTTCAAGCTCCCGTGGTTGTGAGGAAAATGGGTCATTTCGTATGCACGCATGATGACAGTCTGCAGAGGCTGCATGGAAATCAAACTCAAAGGGACCTGAATGGCTGTGCGCACTATATTTATGCTCTTCAATTTTCAAATGTTCTTAAATAAAATTACATATGGAAAAGCCTCCCAACATATTTTCTTTAAAACGTCTCCCTTTCTGGATGCTAGCAGTTCTACTCATCTGGAATCGGTCTTCCCAGAACGGGCACTTGCAGGCTGGAATTATCGCAAACATTTTGCGTCGTCTGCAACAGCAGTGACTTACCCAAAAAATGAAGTTGAAGACCATCATCAGCGTCTTCATGCACGTCACCACAGGTGCCGTGGATAACGTTGAATCTACCCGTCCCTTCTTCATGTTTTTGGTCAAAAGCACAACAATATGCTTCTCGCTTGACACTGCCTCAACCAACTGTTCAGGCGAAAGACGACAAAATGAGATGCTTGTCGTCAGACCGGAAGTGTAGGCAGTATGGTCATAATGGTCATGCGCAGACTACTACCGCCGAAGTCAAATGAGCGCGACTGCTGAGAATGAACTGAAAGGGTTGGAATTACATGGGAGGGTGGTTTTATTTGCGGTCATATATACGTTTATTACAAAAGACCAGAATAATCTTAAATAATCATCTTTTATTCACTGAGTTCTTTTTTCAAGAATGAACGATAAGCTTTACGAGTACTGATATTGTAACTACATTATTCGTGTGGGATTTTCTACCGATACAGCGAAACGGTAGTGACAGAAAAATATTCTTGTTTTTATGAAAATTTGATAATGAAGGTTATTATTCCCATGCCTCAACAATAATGTCACCAATATAAAGATACTGTAAGTGGTCGTGCAGCCGTAGGATTTTTAGGAATGAGTTATATGCACTACTTATACTATTATTTATTAGTATATGGTGAATACCCACGCACTGACAGCAGTGTAGTGTACTGTAAGTGTAATCTATGCACATGTATTATGTAATTAAGAACTTGTATCTTGCATCATTTACAGGATAAGTAATAAAAACAGAGAACACATAAAGTAGTAGTGTGCAGTCATATCCTTGTTTGAGGAAATGCTCATTTTGTTTTTAATGCAGGATAAAACTACTGACGTCGAACATACAACAAATATGCCCGAGAGCTGATAAATAAATTATAAACCTTTTGACAAAAAAATCAGCTTCTGTGCCGGCTCAGCATGCTTCGAAGACCACCAACAAGAATTGAACTTAAAATAGATGACCTGGACGAGTATGAAGCCATCAAAAAGGCCAGGGAATTGGAACAAAAGAAACAAAAGCCATCTGATGTTGGCAGTCCCTTGGCAACGCCAGAGGCTGTTGGTGCCAGAAGTCGTACAGACGTATACCAGCGAATTGGTTACGATCCCAAGCCATTGCCACAGCCATCTCATCTCCCTCACTAATTAGTGTATGCCACATTGTTATTACAGTTGTAATCATGTCACATTAGTTGTAGATGTTTATTAATGGTGTGGAAAGCATTACATAAAAGATGAAAGCTTTAGTGACTTTTTGCTTTGCGAATAAGAAATAAAAGTTTAATTGTGAATGTGCAGTGTACAGCCACCAGCGTTGTGTCTTTTAAAATATCAGGATTAGAATTACAATAGAAACTTTTAGCACTTGTGACAGAATTTTCATTCCTGACATAACAGGGAACTACCAGTCTTGTACTGTCTTGGGAAGAAGCATTCTTTGAGGCACAGTAATCCCTGACTGACTTCATGGGCGTCTTACCTGAATGTGGTAGGGCTAAATGAAGATGGGCAATTAGTATTAATCTTTTATTTTTAGCCTTCCATTTGTTGCTGAGTCTCAGTAATTTTTATCATTGTTCTTTATTATGACAGATATGCATCCAATCTGCTGCTGCTTGAAGATATTGTACATAGATGTAGCTACACCTGATTTTGGAGAAAGACAAGATGTCACTGACACGAAAATCCAGCCTAAGGTCTCATCTGCTGTGGTCAGCACCAGTTTGGAGGGACACAAAGCTTTCGTATTTAAAATTATTAATTCCTCCTAAGTCAGTGAAATTTCTTTGATAGACATTTCATGTGATACATGGTTTTCAAAATAACAGGTTGGGGATGTCCTTATGAAATGTTCTTACATTACAGTGTACTAGTATAAAATAATTGAAAAATCTTGGAAATAAGTCATGATTCGAGATCATTCACCATTTATTATCTGGAGTTTGAAATAAGTTGTCAAACTATAATGCAATTTTTCATAAAACAGGGGACTACTGTCAGTGATAAAATGCCTAGTTCAGAAATTATGTAAATAAATTTTTGTTGATATTATATTTGCCTTGATTTTTTGTGGTCACAAGAGTTTTGGGGTGTCTGAATAAATGTGGGCAAACTTTGTAGATGCATGTATGCATGCATGCAAGTGTGTACTTGTGTATTTTGGTGGATATGTGTGAAGCAGCCTGTAGCACAACTATTATAAATATGCCACTGATGCAGAGGGTCATGGGTTCAGGTCCTGTTTACGCCAGTACTTGTACTGCTATTAGCACCTGTTTTTTGGGCTGGCTGTTGGAAGTTTTTGCTGGGTCCTCCAGTTTCCTCCCCTTCCAGCATCCTTCATGGCCTGTTGTTCTGCACCTGTCATGAGATTATTTGTCTCGGTGCTGACTTGATACTGAACAGTAACACTTTCGTGCACGCATGTGGAGGAAATTATGTGCACATGCCAGAAAACAAAGTGAGGATGGTGTAAGTCTTGTTTGGTTGTGGCACACAGTATGCACATACACATACGTATAGCTGTGATTATTTGTAAAGTTATATGTAATAGTAAATTAATTTGTTCAAATAGATTTCATTTTTTTTTCATTTAAAATAATTGGCTAAGAAATGACCAGTCTAACTTTCAATATATGTGCATGCTTGATGTTTTGACAAGTTATTCCATTTTTAGTTTTAATTACCTTAGGATTATTTACACTTGGAGTGAGTATACATTGAATTGAGTTGCTGTGCTTCGTTTCTTTGTCTGATCACAGTCTACAGAAAATTCAGCTGCTATGTTGGATTGTGTTCCCAGAGTCTTTATCTTTCTAGGACATATCCTGCAAGCAGCCTGTATTTTCATATCAGAAGGTTATGCCTCTCCTTAACCTTACCAAAAATTTAAAAAAAACAACTCAGAGGTATGTTTAGAGTTCTGGCAGTTGTTATCTGCACAAGGAATCCATTTATGAACAACTGACAGAACTGCTAGAACCCTCTAGACGATAAAACAGCTTGTATAACTGTACTGCTCAAAAGAATTGAAAGACTGGATGTACATTGCCCGGCAGATCATGGATGTGTGGACTTTGCAAGAACACATACGTCCCGATACATTTTGTTTCATGCTGCAACAGTGAACAATATTGGAAATCAGTCCCATGAAAAACCATAACACGCATGCAACCCATGTGTAATGTGAACATAATTCAGCTACTGTTGATAGACTGGTTGGTATTTATTGAGATGTTCAAAAGAAAGTTTATATGCCTCCAAGATGACGGTGAATCTGATCACGGCAGGGGGACTGGGTCACAGCAGGAAGGTATCAGTGTTCAGGAAGTTCATCACTGGGCATTTCCAGTTCAGTCATTGTGGCATTGAGAGCCGAAGACTGGGAGGCATCTGATCAATGTCAAGATGGGAAGAAAGGTTTGTCGACCTGTTGGCTTTAAGGGACAGAACATCCATTGCCATCACACATGGGCCAGCCACAATCAGCAATGTCACTGTCAGTGACCAGATGATTAGAAGCCGACTGCGTGAAGGTATCCTGCATTCAAGACATCCCACAGTGTAATCTCTCCTGATAACGGCTTGGACATGTCAGCAGTGGGCTAGAGTTCTCTTCCCCGATGAGCCCCGCTTTGCCAGATTGCTTCCCAATGGCAGAATCCGCATCTGAAAGTGACAGCTAGGGTGAGAGTTATGGCGCCATTTTGAGAGAGCATGAAGCATTTGGTGGCTGACAGGTCCATCGTGGTTTGAGGAGGAATAGGCATGGCCTACAGAACACCCCTGCACCATGTGCCAGGCAACCTCACTGGCATGGTCTTCAAGGATAGCAGTCTAGAGTCCTTTGTACAGCCAGTGCTGCAGCCAATGGAACCAGATGCCATCCTCCAGGATGACGATGGCAGACCAGACAGGACTTGGTTTATCATCACCGTCCTGCAGCAGCAGCTCATGAGGTCTGGCCAACCAATTCACTGGACCTTAACCTGACTGAGCATCAGCAGGATGTGTGGGCCATTGCTGTAGACAAACAGCCCACCATCAACTGACCTTAACCAACTTGTCCTTTTGCTTGAAGAGGAGTGGTAGGCGATCCTACAAATGACTCTGGAGACTGGGTCAGTCCATGCGACAACAGTGCCTTCCATGGATGCCATGGTTTTTTACTTTATTTTGCGCTGCGCCTGCTCTGACTTTTGTTTACATGGGTGGTGTTATTCATGGCAGGAAATCTTGCTGTTTCATTAAAATCAGTCAAGAACAAATGAGGACAGAGCGCTATAAAATCGTCAAACGACAACCCCAACAAAGTACTGGCAGCGCTAGACACAACCGTATGCTGACGTATGCAATCAAGGGAGCCCACCATACCCAAGCACGTAGCAAAGCGAGAGTCGAAAGTAAGGAATGTGGCAGATCTGTTTCATTAAAAATAGCCCATTAGATCTGTTGACGGTCATTACACTAATGAATGAGGTACAAGAAAAATAGGTGACTGCCGCTTGGAGGAAAAACCTTTCTTAAATTTAAAACAAGGGAACTGGACCAAGCTAAGACATGACAAAGACAATCTACATGTTTCGGGGCACTACCCCTTCATCAGGACGACACAAAAACGACGAAAAAATGACAACAATGAAAACAGGAGAAAAAGACTTAGGTTCAGTAGATGTGGCGCATGGGCTGGACAGCAGGAAAATGACTAAGGGACAGTGAGTAAGAAAGGTTAAAAAGATGGGCAGCCAATCGCCAGGTGGGTACACTTCTGGAATGAGGTACACTTCTGGACAACCAATTTGTGTTTAGGTGTCATGTGGCTCATCCTGTTTTCATTAGTCTTTCAATTCTTTTGAGCAGTATAGAAAAAAATTTGTGGCCAGACAATGTACGTTCTGTTAACAATACGTGCAGCCTGCCAACAAAAAAGATTTCTTCAGGATTGTGCGTGTGCGCCGCTTTTACTGATATATCTAATAAGAATTAATAGAAGCTTTAGTGAAATCTGTGCTTGAAAACTTTTTTTTGTAGTAAGATCATGAAAATATGTGATGTGAAGACATCTTCCAGTGTTTGTAGTTAAGCTTTTTATGAGTGCTGTTTAGCAGAATTTTTTTTAAGTGTTCTTGTTCTTGCTTTTGTAGTTCCACAGGTAAACCTTTACCATCCAAAAGATTTGTCGGATTTTTTGAAAGATTGCTGCACCTCATTTCAAAACTTAGCACCAGGACATGTCCAGGCTGGCCAACCTCAAGCAACATGCTTTCAGGCTGTTACATTGTGGCCAGCAAAGATATGCCAGAAGCTGGCTTTCATTGCCCTATCTAGCCCCTGTGCCAGCTACATGTCACCCAGACTATGTTTTTCGAAGCACATCCAGGTCTGGTTCCCAAAATGTTATTGTCTCAAAGAAGTTTGCAACTCAGACCAGTAATAATGTAGGGATTGAAAGCGTTTTGAGTGGTGTGAAAGTTCCTCTGGCAGGTGGAGATATCAACATTCCTCTTCTCTGGCTGCGTGATCACTGCCAGTGTGCAGTTTGCTACAATTCTGTTACGTCACAAAGGAATGTTGAAAATTACAGGCTGACCCATGAACTTGCTGCTGATGAGGTCCACATACAGGATAATTTTATGAGAATAAGATGTAAGACTTAAAACTAGTTGATTCAATACATGTAGTTACTGCTTTGTGCTAGAAAATCTTGTCAGAACTAAGCGGTCTAGTAGCTTCAATTCACAATAACTACGTCCATCAACAGTCTGGGATGCATTTTCTAAAGAATAATCCAAATAAACCAATAAACAAACCAACCAAAAAATCATATGAAGTTAATATTTCATACCATCTCTTTCAGTTCTAGTCAAAGGCCATCCTAACAAGAGTTCTGGTTGATTGCATTACCGTGTCGTAAAAGTTGATAGTGTAACAATACCCACAGGTAACTACTTAACTCTGGTACTTTACCCAGTCATAAACAGTGAGCAGTTTTCTTTCTCTCTTGAAGGGCAAGATGGACACATTTCGAGGTACAGCCTACAGTGGCTTGGCTGCAACTTTGTTCCTGGGCAGGAGAGCATAGTGAAAACTTTTCTGTGGGATGGGAACTTGATGAGATCACAGACTGTCCCAAGTGTGCCGTATCATGTGTATATGGAGACTGAACAAGGACTTCGAGATGTCTTGAGGAACATCCTGAAGTATGGCTTTTCTTTGGTAGCTGAGGTAAGCCATTTGTAAAGCTCATCTCCATATTAGAAATAGTTCCACTGATCTTCCCAAGCTGCAATTTCATGTTCCTTCCATGTTTTTTTTTTTTTTATCATGGTTGTAGATCTTTTATTTTCTGCAACCAGGACATCAGCTTTTGTAAAACTGATTGCATAGCCAGCCTATGCTCGGAATGTCACTTTTACACATGTACAGTACTAATATTTGGTGTCCATGATTTTTTCACCTGGGTAACATTTCGGTCACTTTGATGTCTGTGACATAAGCATGCTTAAGTAAAACTTGCTCTTATACACTGCCAGGACAAATGTTCACATAGGGTGCCAATTACAGCTGCTGGGTAAAATTTAATTTGAATGGCGACTTGATTGAACAGTCTCCAAATCAAGACACAAGGAGTATTTTACAGTTTGCTGAAAAATATTTTCTTCCTATTTGTCATTCTTCTGCATAAACACCGTTAACATGAGCTACTCATGGAACAGTTGGATTTTAAGAAAAAAATTCATACGTAAATCTATACATTAATTTTTATGAAGAAGGTGTGTGTATACTTTGTACAGGTACCAGTAACAGAGGAGAGTGTTGGAGTTGTGGGTGAACGAATCTGCTTCCTTCTGGAGACTGTGTTTGGCAGAGTATGCCTTACGAAGCCAGATCTTCAGCATGCTGACACGGCCTACACCAATAGAGCTATCGGTGCCCACACCGACACCACTTACTACACACTGCCAGCAGGGTTAGCTCTCTTTTTTTTCCTGATTGAATTGTTATTTTCAATAATATCAAACATTAACCCTGTCCCGCAGAATTTTACCTAAATCTGGTATCGTGGTAGTAGCGAAAAACAACTTTAGTTAGCACCATCTATCACAAATGATCTTTTGTTAAAAACCCTTGTGTGTGTGTGTGGTGTGTGTGTGTGTGTGGTGTGTGTGTGTGGTGTGTGTGTCACTTTCTTAACTTATCCATACTTTCAACAATAATACAGATTTTAATTATGATTACTTCAAACATAATTATAGTGGACTTATAAAAGTATATAAAAATAGTATTTGACTGCAGTACAGTAATCCCTCGTTTATCGCAGGAGATAAGTTCCAAGGCCGGCCACAATAACTGAATTTCCACGAAGTAGGGACACCATATTTATTTAATTATTTAACGTGTATTTGCACGTTTTAAACCCTCCCTGTACCGTTTACAACCCACCCTTTGCTCTATTAATAACAGGGACAACTGTTAAGCAATATGAAATCGGTAGATAAGTTTACAGTTTCTGTAAAGCGAAGTACACGTAGCTATATTTATATGACATGATGATGGTGATGAATATGCTGTGCAGTAAAAAACCCACGAAGTACTGAATCCGCGAAAAGTGAACCGCGAAGTACGAGGGATTAGTGTATATGTATATATACATCATTCTGAGTCGTGTACATTGTGGTGCACTGCCTGTGACAGACGGCTGTTTGATCACACTCTGTGGCCTATTCGTGCTTTCAGATCACCCTAATTTAGAGTGAGCAAGTGACCGACAGGACAAAAATATGTACCATTTTAAGTGCACTTTGGCACGGAATAAATGCCAGAATTTTTTTTCTTCAGAATGATTTCTGTTTGGCATCACTGTGAAGTGTGACTTTTGACCTTTGTATTGGTGGGAACTGAGTATATAGCCAGGTGCAATCTGCCAGCATTAAAAAGTTAACAAGGTGAACAATGTGGTGGTATTTCAAGAAAAAGTTGTTGGAGATTCTTCTATTTTTAACATTTTCATACAGATTTTTGTCCCCATCGCTTATAATAAACAGTACTCATAGTTTTTTGCCTGCTTTGCAGGATTCAGCTTTTCCACTGCCTGTACCACGATGGAGAGGGAGGGGAAACTGTGTTGGTAGATGGCTTTGATGCAGCTGAAAAACTAAGGGCCAACAGTCTAAAGTACTTTGAAACACTTGTTTGCACTGTGATTCCACATGAATACCGAGACAAGAGAACCATTCCTCTGTACAGTCTGGGAACTGTATTGTCTGTGGACCCCTGTACACAGCACCTGACACACATCAGGTGAGAGCTTACATGTAAATGTTCACAAGTTGCTTTACACGTCTTAAAGTGGACGCGATGCTCAACTCCATAACATGAGAAAAGAGAGTGTTTGATAGCGTCTGTATACAAAGTGGTCGGTGCTACAGTATTCTGTGAAATCCTGTGGTGGGGTGGGGGTGGAGAATTATCCCAGGGTTATCTTTGTTTCAAAATTATCATTCCAGATTTAATCCTTACGACAGAGCTCCCATGAATACTGTACCAGCGAAGAAAGTCCCCAACTTCTATGCCAGCTATGAAGCTCTCAAGCAAATCATCTGGACAGATGACAGGTATTTTTGGATCAAACTGCAGCCTGGAATGGTTCTCATCGTGGACAACTGGCGTGTTTTGCATGGCCGCTCAGCGTTCACTGGCAACAGAATTCTTAGTACCTGTTACCTGCCCAGAGATGACTGGAGAGGGGTGGCGCGGAGACTGGGTCTCTTGTAATCTGTTGCCGACCCTGTTGTTTAGGAACATCAAAGTTTTTTTTCTTCTTTATTTAATGGGTCACATTTTGAGATCTTTTGTATGCAGCCTTAGAGCTTACATTCTCATACCTTCCAGACTTAATACTTCTTTAGACCTACACCATCTCCAGAAGGCATAGTTGTTCAATGTCATCACTTCATATTGATTTGCTTTCATTTCCCAGGACAATAAATTATGGTGATACAAGTAGAGCAGCCTTTTGTTCCCTTTGTGGTTAAGTTTAATGTTACATTCTACTGTTGCTAACAGATGGGAAAAGAGACAGGTTTTCACTGCTGTACATATTGCAAGCTACTGCCCCTTTAATTTTGTTTCAGAAAATTGAGCTAAGAGGATGAAAAAGTCAATCAAAACCTTTAGACTGACATTCCCTGGTAATAGTGGATGTCGTGACTGCTGTTAACAACATGCAGTGTTGCCGTTTTTGATACAATCGATATACTTCTGAAAAAAAAACTCTTGGAAATAAGTTAACTTCAGCATCAGTATCTATAACATGGTTGTGGATCAGGGCTGGGTGTACAGGAAAATGATGCAAACAGCAGCTCAGCATCATGGTCAACTGACTTTATTT
Source organism: Lanistes nyassanus (assembly GCA_004794575.1). Taxonomy (NCBI): domain Eukaryota; kingdom Metazoa; phylum Mollusca; class Gastropoda; order Architaenioglossa; family Ampullariidae; genus Lanistes; species Lanistes nyassanus. The sequence goes on along the minus strand of SMGT01001152.1, from coordinate 325,036 downwards.
TGTCATAAATGCAAATTATTTACATGGAATGTACTAGAATTCATCATACCATTCAGACTCACTCAAATGCATTTCTATCATAAACACATATCTCAATACATGCATAGACATGCACTCTCTCTCTCTCTCTCTCACACACACTAACACAGAGGACAGATTAATACCTTCAGCTGACAAGATCATTAATCATGTTTGAAACCTTATGGAGACATCTGTGCTCCTTGTGCTGAAAAGATCACTATCAGCAAAAGTCTTCAAAGCACTGATGTCTGCATTGTATAACTGCCATAGGAATCTCAATGACTAGTGCAAACTATGACCATTATTAAGTAAATAACATGGTGTGGCATTGTCTTGTGGACCTCAGTGACTATGATTTCGGATCTTAGTTCTTCCATGGAGGCAGTTAATTTGTTGCAAGTGCGTTATCTTTTGTGAATGCACTCAAAGTACCTCGTTTAATCTTGATCATTTTAAAGATCCTTCCTTGTACCCCAAGCAGTTGCTTCATCAATAGAATCCTTGCATCTCAATTGTCAGCATGGAGTTCACTAGACATTTACACTGTGGTGCTACGCTGTGTTGGTCAGTCAACATTATTTCAGCAGACATCTGTAGTCTGTGATCAGTAGCTGAGACTTAGAGTCTTCCACACAAGCACAACTTGGTGTAAATACAAAAACTAAAAACACAAGGACCAAGTAGGTGAATGGCCGTATCAATGATTTACATTTATGTGTACATAAGATGTGGCAGTATTAAAAGCAAAGTTTTGAGAATATCACAGAAAAAGCTCAATAAAATGATATTGTTAAGAGCATCCTAGGGAAAGCAGGTAGGATGTTTGCATCGTAATGGTACATATAGATTATGTTGGATGTTTTTCGATGGTTCTCTAGTTAACACCTTTAGTTGTTGCAAAATCTGTCTGTCAAATAGATCAACAAAATCATGCTTTTTGTTTTTTCATCTTATCCCAGTTAACATCCATTTTCCTTACAGGGGATCAAATACTGATGTTTTGGCTGGGAAACATGGACAGTCAAAGAGACAGACTGTGTGTATATATATGTGTGTGCATAGATGTATGTGATGTTGGAGGGCAACAGGGCAGTTGGTTGCTGGCTGGGTTAAAGCTTTACACGACACTTTCGTGATAAAGGTACCTCACAAAACAAGACTACTGTCTGGTCAGAATGTCTGAGATTTGCCTCTTCAGAGCACAGCTTTGCACCAGTTCAGAATAATGAGCTGGAATCTGTAGAACTGATATTTCTGGTTGTCATGTTGCTTGTGCTTGGTCGTCGTGATCAGTTTCATAAATGATGCGAAGACGAATCAGTCCAGATCTGGTAACAGGAAACAAGTTTCATGAGTAAGATAAAGCAGGGGGTACTATTACCAAGTTCCAAACCAAACAGTTTTCATGAGGAAAATAAAGCAAGGGGTACTATTACCAATGTCTAAATTAAACAGTTTCCACAAGGAAAATAAAGCAGGGGGTACTATTATCAAGGTCCAAACCAAACAGTTTTCACAAGGAAAATAAAGCAAGGGGTACTCAAGGTTTAAACCAAACAGTTTTCATGAGTAAGACAAATGCAAAGACCACTGTGGCCCACAATGCATTCTTGGTGTGAATTATCTGACTGAACTCTGCACTAGTGCCAATCTTCAGTGCTTCAACAGTTTTTTTGTTGCACGATATTTTCCACGTTTAGTCTTAATCAGAATTTCATACGCAATCGATGTGTGGCTAGGAAAAATTTTAGAAACTTCCACATGCCTTTGTCAGCTGCAAAACATGATGGAGTAGGGAAGGGAGAATGTGGACAGACACAGAAGCTCATACCGTCGAATGAAAATCCAAACAACGCCACAAAGTAGTTCCTTGAAGACAATCACCGAAACGAAGACAACGATGACCTGACACGTGTCAAAAATAACAGCCTGCACGTTTTCCAAGATCACCTTCAACTGCCGTTCTGCAAGATGTCGATACAGGGACTCTGACCTTGGAAAAGACAAATGAAGAGAAAATTAGAAATGTGGCAAAAAAGTCACTTTTCACAAGGTGTCTAGCGCAGCATTTGAAGGAAACAAGTCAGGAAATGTCAACAAATGTGGAGAGCACAAACCTTTTATAAAACCTTGGTAACACTGGCTGAAACTGGCAGGTAGGCAAGATAACTCCAAGCGTACTGTCCTTAGTATTGTTTTCCTCATTACCATGGACACAGTTTTCAGCCAAGCCCAGATTTTGGAGATATTGGCAGTATGTGTGCAGGTGTACAGCTTGCATGTGTTCCAGCTGTTGTTGATACAACTTAAAAAAACAAACCAACAAAATTATAGTTGGCTCCACTGCATGTATACTTTGTATTGTCTTTCTTTGGAATAATTACAGGGATTTTAACTTCAAATTTTCTTCTTTTTTTTTTTTTGGGTTGAAATTACCATATATATAACAAAAATGTAAAACAGACTTGCTGATTTGTTTGCTAATCTGTTATGATATTGTGAAAGATTTCACTTGTTATTATTTGTTTTAAAGACAGCTTTTCTCCTGTTACCCAAGAGTTTTGAACAACTTTCTTCTACCTCCAACCACAAAAAAAAAAAAACTGAAAAAAGTGACCATTAGTGTTAAACCCAAAATTGCGAGCACTCCCCCCCCCCCCCACGGCAATGTTCACTGCTCTTTACAGGTGTACTGGTGGTTTCACCATGCAGTCTCACCTGGAAAGCAAACTGGTGCCTCTGTATGTACGTGGACATCCAGGTCTGATACGCAGGAAAGTCCACCGTGTTAATGTGCTCGGCGTGAGCTTTGATTCTTCCATTGATGAGCTCTGCGTGGAGGTCAAGGTACTCTTCCTGAACAGAGAATGACAATGCCAGTCACAGAGATGACACTTCACTCTTTGCAAGCGCTCGGGATGCAAGGAAAGAGAAACGGTTGAATGACAAGGCGAATCGAGTTATTTATAGTGACATGCAGCTCAGAACGTTTCTTCAAAAGGAGGTTACGGATTATTGGTAAACTTCACTGACCACCGTCCTCGCAATAAGATTTTTGAAGTCCCATTTATCATCAAGAAGAAAAAAATTAGGTAAGTTCGTGTATGTATGAAACATTTGTTTGGTCTTATTTGTGTTTCAATTTGATTTTTGTCTTACTTTGCATAAAAGTTACCCCCCTCCCCATAGTGCAAAATCACAAAGTGAAACCGCTTAACCAAATTCAACAACAACAAGGCTTTAAAATTTGCAGGATAGGAATATTAGAACATTCCGGCACTGTATTGTGAAAACAGAACAACTTACAGAACTGTGGTAAAGGCCGGCTTGTCGGAGTGCTGTTACTGTCAATGATGATTCCGAGACATGGAGGACCCCTCTCAAAAGCAAACCCACTGCCACCACTATCACTGCCTTTGGCACAAACGTTGAGGAGATCAGCTGGAAGCAAAGTATAAGCTTAACAATGCATCCTGGTCTTGAGTTACACAGCAGGTATTTTCTCATTTACCCTCTACTTGGGGATAGCTTATGTATATTAGTGTCTGCATGTGAGTCTACATATGCACATTGCATTGTGTGCACTCTTTTGTTGGTTTACTTTTGTGCCTTCAGAAGCACACTATCAAGGGTCCTGGATAGCTCAATTGGGAGAGCTGCGGACTAGCAGATGGAGGTTGTTGGTTCGAACCCTGGTGTGGCCAAGGATTATTTCCTGGAGTTAAAACATTGTGCAAACTCCATTCCGCCATCTCCCCACACATTAAACTGCCTGCTCGCACTGGCCATGTTACTGCAGCCATCAGTGTGGTGGTTCTTTCAGTGCATAGTTTAGTAATAGGACCCCATCCCCCATAGTGCAAAATCACCGCAAGGTGGAAGCACTGTCCCTCTAAATCACCACAGCACACTATCAGGTTCTTAGGTTTCTAGTAATCCACCCAAACATAATAAAGAACTTTCCATGCTTCTCCCAGAAAATCTTGAACATAAATGAACACTGGCAAGATAATGTTTAGATTTTAAGTTTCCATGACAGATTTTTAAAAATCCATACAAACCAGATAAGTAATTACAGAACCCTTCCAACTGTTCAGAATATCCTCCATGCTAATAGAGCTGCATGTCTGTTAATGATTACCTGAGAGAATGTTAAGAATATCCTCGGTGCTAATAGAGCTGCATGTCTGTTAATGATTACCTGAGAGAATGTTCAGAATATCCTCGATGCTAATACAGTTGCATGTCTGTTAAATGATTACCTGAGAGAATGTTCAGAATATCCTCGATGCTAATAGAGCTGCATGTCTGTTAATATTACCTGAGAGAATGTTCAGAATATCCTCGGTGCTAATAGAGCTGCATGTCTGTTAATGATTACCTGAGAGAATGTTCAGAATATCCTCGATGCTAATACAGTTGCATGTCCGTTAAATGATTACCTGAGAGAAAAAAGCTCTGACGGCCTGACAGAACATGGACTCCTTGCAGCATCGGCATTTCCCCCCATCGTCAAATACATCATCGTCTCCTTCCTCTGCAAGCAGGGATTGAGACCAAGTGGGAGGTGAAGGTTACAACTAGTTTAAAGTTGTGGTCACAACTAACTAGTACAGTAAAAACTCCCTCTTAGGTACAACCAAACTTTTTTCACTGACCCCTCCTGGGTTACTACATGTCTTCTCTATTAAGACCCTTTTGTTTAAGACCTTATTCTGGGTCTTTTCCAAAGTCTTAATAGGGAGGTTTTACTGTAATTGCAAACATTTTATTCTACTTTGTGTTCCTTTCATAATATGCACTCCCTCATTGAAAGGTATATCAAAGGAATGGAGAGAAGGCGGACAAACCAGTCAAACAAAAGAACACAAACATAAAAAATTCTCCCACAAACCTTTTCTTTCCCGAAAGTCCATGTACTCAGGAAATCCATACAGCAATAGTCTTCCAACGCTGTATGCTTTCAGAAGTCTGTGCAACAGCAGGATAAAATCCAGGAAAACCAGAGTGCCCAGAAATATGTAGAAAATGGTCTCAAATTGCTGCCTCCTCCCTCCTTCCGCAGGCTGTCTGTCTGGCCGCAGTTCTGCCGACTGGTTGTTTGAAAAGGGAGTGTACCACTGGTTATAGATGCGTGTCGTTTTCAGTGAGAGGGGCAATGCCTGCTTATGTGATGACCTTTTGACCTGTTGGGTCTCTGGCGATTCCATCACTTTTTCAATGTCTCTGAGTTTGGGTAGTGCAGGTAAGGAGAACGACACATCTACAAAAACCATAATAAAAAAATCTGTCAGAATCTTGTGCTGTGCACATTGGTCTCATGTAAATTTTGTTCACAGCGTAGCTGTGGTCCTCACTTGCATACAGAATGTAAGGGCCAGTCTATATCCTTCACAGTTGGTACTTTAAAATGCCTTGAAATACTTTTCAAGTCTTGGAACTGGTCTTGCTCAAGGTTCTGGGTGGATAGAATGACTTCCTATTTTTTGAAACCTTGAAACCCTGCCAGCCACTATCACAATCAGGGCTAAAGGTCAAATGATCTCAGCCATAGGGTCAAGGTGACTGTATCATGCCCCATGTAAACACTGGGGCCTTCAATCAAACCTTTCTTTGCTTTGAAACCATGAAAAATTTGAAGCATTTAAACTGGCCTTAACTGGATGAATCCACATAACTGTACTGATCACAGAAATGTTTGCTCACCAACAGCCAGTTTCTTTAAATCAGTTTGCAAGCTGGCCCATTCTAGGAAAGGTTTGGTCTCCACATTGTTGATGTTTTTCCGAATGTTCATGACTGCACCATGCAGGAAGCGAGCTCCTGCTAGCCAGGTGTTGTTCTCTATGCTGCGGTAAGACTGCTCTACATCATGATTCAACTGCCTCAGCATTGTCCGAACCACAGTATCATACTTTTCCCTGCAACAACAGAAAAAAACAAACCGAAACTACAAATAAAAGGGGAATTTAAGAGAACGTTTCAAACAAACAATGCCATAGTTTATTCATGTTGGAAAGTTTTTAAGGGCAGTTAGTTTACAGGACAAAAGACAGACTGGAAGGTAAATTGTTTTACCTGTAACGTGAGGTTCTGTGATGGCTATTTTACCCATAAAAATTCAGGTCCTGTAACAGCTGTTTTACCTGTATGATTCGAGGTCCTGTAACAGCTGTTTTACCTGTATGATGTAAGGTCCTGTGACAGCTGTTTACCTGGATGATGTGAGGTCCTGACAGCTGTTTTACCTGTATGATGTGAGGTCCTGTGACAGCTGTTTTATCTGTATGATGTGAGGTCCTGTGACAGCTGTTTTACCTGTATGATGTAAGGTCCTGTGACTGCTGTTTCACCTGTATGATTCGAGGTCCTGTAACAGCTGTTTTACCTGTATGATGTAAGGTCCTGTGACAGCTGTTTACCTGGATGATGTGAGGTCCTGACAGCTGTTTTACCTGTATGATGTGAGGTCCTGTGACAGCTGTTTTATCTGTATGATGTGAGGTCCTGTGACAGCTGTTTTACCTGTATGATGTGAGGTCCTGTGACTGCTGTTTCACCTGTATGATTCGAGGTCCTGTAACAGCTGTTTTACCTGTATGATGTGAGGTCCTGTGACAGCTGCTGAAGAGACCGATGCTTGTGTTGCTCTAGAAGACTATGTAAATGATGTTTTTTGAACACGTCTTCCGTCTTCAGCAGAAGTTTGTCATGCAGCTGAAATATTGCAAATTTTTGTTAGTGCATGTGTCAGCACCTTCAGGATATTAAGACAGGTCTCACTTCGTAGTTGGTCATCATAAGATTTTAGCCAAAATCTTGCCAACCCCCTCCCCCCACACACACACATCTACCTCTCCCCACACCTACCTCCCCCCACACATACCTCCCCACACACCTACCTCCCTCCACACACATATACCCACACATACATACCTACACATCTTGGGTCCACCATCTTTTTCTATCCTGAACTCCATCCACAAGTTACTTACGCTCTTTTCATTCAAAAGTTCTGACAGCCTGTCTTCTCTCTCTCTCTCTCTCTCCAATAATACATTCCATCTTGCCTTCCCTGTAGCTACTCTTAAGTACCTTAAATGCACCAGTCAGCATGCACATGTACTGCACCATGTGTGCGTGTGGGCAAGTGTGAGCGCCTTGAGCCTGATAGTTACAGTTATTATTAGTCATACATGAACATGTTCACACACTCTATTATCTTTTGTCACACAGATAGGCCAGTCTTTCTAACATCACTCACGCATAGGCACACAAACATAATTTTTTTGTTTACTTTTTGTTTCTAATGAGCACAGCAAACAGCTAATGGCTGGTACCTTTTTCATGTCGTCAACTAAGGCTTGCATATCCAGCCGACACAAAGACCTCATGTCATCCATGTGTGTGTTTTGTTGTTGGATTTCTTGCCTGAGGAAAGTGTGCATGGCCGTCAGCTCCAGCTGATGGGCAGCAGTTGTGGCGGCTGCCTGCTGCCGATGTTGAAGGATGAAGGACACCCGTGGACTGAGACAGTCATAGCAGTAGCAGTTTAATTTACCACAACTGTCTTGCAAAACTCACCGAATTGTTGTGCCTAGACTTTTACATTCACAGACTCTGTCCATCAATCATGCAAGACAAGCGACATCACTGGACATGCTTTGTCACATCTTTGTCACTTGACAGGTGCTGGTTATTCCTGACAATTGCTGGTTATTCCTGACAATAGCTGGTTATTCCTGACAATAGCTGGTTATTCCTGACAATTGCTGGTTATTCCTGACAAGTGCTGTTTTTCTCACATCTGAAGTTATACATGGATGCTACACATAAGCTTATTTTCTTTACAGATGCCATTAAACTGGACCACACATCATGTAAACAAAAGCGTTTAGGTAAATGCACATTTAATGCCAAACTCTTCTCATGCTTTATCTTGGAAAAAAATCTAAAAAAGGATGTTTTTTTACCTCTTTGTAAAATAACCAGTTTGCAGGTATGCCAATACAGTTATGATAAATACCACACATACCAACCTGTTCACAGCAATGACAATTAGAAAGAAGACGGATGATGTTGCCACAAGACTGTAGAAGAAATGAAAGACGAAGTAGATGACTGTGAAGAGAGCATGATGACACTTCAGAACAGGAGGTTCTGGTGCTGGAACACCTGCAGGGAAAAAAAAACATTACTGAAAGTGCATTCTGCTTTTAGTTTGTTTTCAGGTGTACAGCATTTGGTCAGAGTAATTTTCTGCACTGTTTGTTTCCATGCGTATCAGTTACTAACAACTCAGTGAACTCACCTGGCTGAACGATGAGGCCAATGAACAGAAGACAAAGAAGCAGGACAGTGGCTCCACCAACTGACACCATGTAGAAAGTGGAGAATATAAACCCCTCAGGTAAGGTAGCTCTCACGTCTTGTTCCATGTTTCCTTCTTGAGGAACATCTACAGAAACAGTAGGACAAAAACAAAAATAACAAAAAAAAAAAAACTATAGGTTTACAAATTCTTGGTCACTTTCAGGGTGTGACATTTCAACAAATGCTTATGAGTTTGCATTTTACTGTTTTCATTTCAAAAAATGTCCTGTGAATGTGCTTAACAAAATTGATTGTATTTATTTCAACGAATGTTTGACGTCATTTTATGAAACACATTGAGTCCTCTATTATGAAAATACTGAGACCCCAAACACATCTAAGAACTATAAATGAGAGAAAGAAGGTGCACTCGACTGTCTCCAAGTCTTAACTAGAAACAGCTGCACTCAAGTGTCAGCAAACCCTGACCTACTGCAACCAAGAAGGAAAAAAACTTTACCACTTCTGGAATGTTTTTTCTCTGTCTCGTCTCTTAAAGCAGCAGGCATGTGTAAATGCAAGCTGTGCACTTGCTGTGCATCCACAACACTGGCCACTACCTGTCGGTCCACACCAGGTTCATCACCTGTTGGCAGGTAAAACTTTAGGTGAAAGGTGGGAGGACAGGTGACGGCAACATCCACTGAGTAGAGAGGGGTTTGGCGATATGCTGGATCTGACAGAATCACCTTAAGGTAACCTGAAACAGTAGCCAGAAGCAATGATACTTAGGAATTATTTCTTCAGAAATAATTATGAACAATTTGTGAATATTCCATGTTAAAGGAAATTTGAGTGAAAGTTTGTGAATAGAAAAATGGATGTATTTGACTTACCTTCTTTAAGCAATCAATTCAATCTGCTACCAGAAAAATGCCAAAGATCCATAAAATTAGAACACTATAAACAGGCTCCAGATTCTATCCCGCCTTACCTGGACACTCTTTGACGCTTCCAAAGACTTCAACAGTCCAGTGGGTGGTGTTCTGTCTCATATTTCCAGTCAGTGAGTCTCTATCTAATGAGGCTGTTTGGAAAATATGTCTCAAGAACGATCCACGGGCTAGAGAGATTTTGACGAAAGGCAGTTTTTGTGGATTAGAGACGAGGAATGGCAAGGATGTGTTCTGGAAAGGCACAGCATGCAGGTCAAGATCTGGGATGTAAGGTTTCTTGTAGTCCCCAGCAACCAGACTTTTCTTCAGGATTTGTGACTCACATTTGTTTTTATCTGTCAGTCATCAAAACAAAATATGTAAAGAAAAAGATGCAAAACTTTTTCAGTAGTTAAAGGTCCATTTAAAAATTCTCACATGGAATAAACTACAATAATGTGCAGTAACATAGTTTTCAAATACTGAAGAGTATGTAATGAAGTACAGAAAAAAAAGTAAAAGAGTATTAAAAAGACAACTATTGACATCAGTTCTTAATTATGAAGGTTTATTGTGGAATACAGTGTAACTCCAGCTGTATACATTCTTCTATAAAATTTTGACACTCAACCATAAAATACAGTACAAGTTATTCTCGGAGTGAAAAGATGATATCCCTAAAAGAAAAAAATTGACCGGGCAGACAAATGTTTTGACAGTGTGGTTTGTTGACATTTTATTTCCAAAGGAAAGAACTTTTTACAGCAACCAACAGTGTGCTGATAGAACTTCTGGAGTTATTTACAACAGCACAGATCGACATATCCACCCATCATCGAAATGGGTTGTTAAAAACAAGCTGATCAGGTGCAAAGTTACGTCATGACATAAAACCATGTGACAACACTTTACAAGCCACACATGCATGTTGTCTGGTCTTTTAAGAGTCTTTTTTATTTGTCCTTTGCCCCAGCTCTTCATTTCCGAATATCTTCTATTGTCAAAGGGACATAACCATTTCATTTGCAGAGGTACCTGCTTTTGAGGGCTGTATGCCAAAGGGTTTCACAGGGTGAAGGAAAATGAAGTCCCTGTTTCCACTGAGAGCAGTGACATCAGCTCGAGTGCCCTCCTGCACATAGGAGCCAACAGAAAACATGCGACTGTTTTCCGGTGTTGTTCCCTCCAAAAAGTCTGGCAGTTTGCCCAGATTGGAATCAATCATGATGTTGAGCAGATTATCTCTGAAAAGTTATGAATCTGTGTTTTACAGGCAGCTGGACCGAACAGCCAAAATATGCAAGCAATCTTTTCACATGCAGGGAGACTTTTTTCAAATTTTTTTTAAAAGGTTCATTTACACATAAATATATATAGACGTGCATGTGAGTACACACTCACCCACAGCATACTTCTCTAAACACAAAAATTAGTCACAGAAAAAGTTTCTTTTTATGATGTCCATCTCCCTATTCTGATAAAACCAATTCATCAACTGAGCACATCTTTTTCTTTTTAAGTTTTTGGGTGGTGTGTATATCAGCTGTATTGTACGGCATTGAATTGACAAACTTTTAACAAAGCTTGCACAAAGTTTTAGTGAAATGCTCGGTGAAAAAATCTCTGCCGTAGCTGTAGTATTTTGGTGAAAAGATATCTGCCGTACCTGTAGTATTGTGGTGAAAAGATATCTGGGGTACCTGTAGTATTGTGGTGAAAAGATATCTGCCGTACCTGTGGTATTGGTGGCCTCTTTTCTCCCATTCTTCTCCTCCGTCAATCTGAACAGATGCCATGTGTATGGGTGTTGAGCGACCGTCACAGCGTACTGTGTAGGTTATTTCCAGTAAGCGTTGTTTAGCAACTGGCCGTATGTGACAGTAAAATTTCCCATTCTGGCTGCCATTCCATGAAGGGAATATGGAGAATTCTATGAGGTTGCCCTGGTGACATCTGTGAAAAAAAGGGGATGGGGGGGGAGTGCTCCTGTTACCAATGTACCAATTTGAGTACAGAAAAATATACACTGCTGACTTCCGACAACATGCAGCCAAACCACAACTGTACCACCACCAACATCACAGCACAATTGTCTCAAGCTGTGCATTCAGCCATTTAATGACAAGGAATGAGCACTGACCAGTTAGATTTTCACTGGGTTTGGAGGCTGACACATACCTTTGCAAGTGTTCGAGGAGAAAGAAGACAGAGACGGACATGTTGGTTTTATGAAGCCATGCTAATAAACTTAGATATCTCGTAGTGCATGCATGTTTTATCCATGGATCCTTTGTGATTAAGTTTTTGGCCTGTACATATGCCTGCATGCACACACACACACACACAAAACCTTTGTGACTAGACAGGTGCATGTGCCCAGTCAGTCTTTGTACTCCAGGATATTGCTGTGTGTTGTTGCAAAGAGTGTCAAGTCTCATCAAACAGCAATTTCTTTGTAAATCAGTAGTGTTTATTCAGAACTGTTCGGAGTGCTTTCTTTGCAAGTGTGAAATCTCTAATGGGGAACCTTTAACGACAAAATGAGGGTGGGTGTAAGAGGGTAAGATATGATAAGGTTATAAATGAATTAAGTTTAGAAAAATAACACTCAGATAAAAATATTTCATAATAAAGCTCACTATACACTATTTGTTACAAGAAGGTTAATAATTTATTTTTCTGATAAATTACTTGAAAGGGGTACAGCGCCGGCGATGCAATTTGCTGTAGCATGCTTCGTTACAGTTGGTGCGGGCACAGCAGTTATAGCAGACCTGCAGCCTCGGCGACCAGCCATTGTCATTGTTGTCACCAACGACGGAACAGTCGGCATTCGTCTGTGACATTTGCTGTGCGCACTGTTTGGTGCAGATCTCACATTTGTGACTCTGATCGGCACAGCTGAAAACAGAACGTTATCTTGAGTCCTGCACTCCGTACTGGGAGGCATAAAATGCCAAACGTTGTTTTCATCTAAAAAAAAAGCCAATCTTTGGGACTATACACAGGTTGTGCTACTAAATATTTTGGAAGTCGTTGAACTTTGATGCATGTTGATAAAAGTGTGGCACCTTCTCTTCCACTCTGAAAACTCTATAATTACACAAGTGTGACACTACCCAATGTATTCACTATTTTCAGAATCATAAACACCCTGCAAACAAAATGTTTAAAACTCTCAATGTATTAACTGCATGCAATATCCAACAACAAATATAGGCAATTTGACTTGATTCTATTATTACCTATTATTTTCAACAAACTGCTTAACTTATTTGACACGATGCTGTCTTTGCCACCTACCGTTTTACTTTTTCTGCCCAGACAGTTGTTGTCTGGAATGTTTCTGGTGGAATCTCGAAAAGTTTTGTCAATGGCCCCGGCTCAGTGCACAAGAAGGAGTCTTCTTTGCGAAGAACCTCAGCTGGGAAGTTGCCATAGTCTTTGTAGGTTTCACAGGGGGATACTTCTTTGTCATCGCTGATGTTGTATGTTACATCCTTGTACAACAGCGACAGATTTGACATTAATATCAAATTTGCCATATTTGTGTGTATGTATGTGTACCTACACCATCTGTGGCACTAGCTAACACCATTACATGGTACATAATAACTTAATCTCATATTAAACACTCCAAACACCTAAAAGAAATATTTTGTGCATAGTCCAAAGAAGCATGAGGTATTTTGGATTAACAGTTGTCGTTCCATGTTACATGTAGCGAAGTTTTCAGGTAGCTTATTACCTGATGTTTTTTGTAGTGAAGGATATAGTAGTCTGGCACTGGGTGAGGACAGAAATGTTGCACTGAAGTGGACCTGAGTATGTCAGGTAACGCTGCTGACATGTTCAAGTTCACAACCTCCTGTGGCACAAATCGCTGGGCCACCTCTAGGTTCTGGATGCTGATGTCCACATGAAGTAATGTACCTGTCACAGGTTGATAGATACTTGTTGATACAGGTTGATAGATACTTGTTACAGTTTGCTGTCACAGGTTGATAGATACTTGTTACAGTTTGCTGACAGATACCTATCACAGGTTGATAGATACTTGTTACAGTTTGCTGACAGATACCTGTCACAGGTTCATAGATACTTGTTACAGTTTGCTGACAGATACCTGTCACAGGTTCATAGATACTTGTTACAGTTTGCTGACAGAGACCTGTCACAGCTTCATAGATACTTGTTACAGATTGTTGACAGATACCTGTCAGAGTTTTATAAATATTTGTTAAAGTTGTTGAGAGACACCTGTCAAAGTTTCAAATGTCAGTACCTATCACCAAGATGTTGAGAATTGGGTCCTGTTTCAGACCCCACCTATGGCACAATAATTTGTTCTGTGCATGGCACCCACTGACATGGTCAGGTGCTTGTCATGATGTAACCTTAGTTGTGATACACCATAAAATAGAAAAAGCAGCTGTGCCACACACAGTGGCTTACTCCTTTACAGCCGATTGAATTACGAGGCACATGTGGACTCTAGACCTTAAAGCCACTTGGTATTAACAGACAGCAGCGCTGTTCAGAATTCTTTGTGATTATTCAACCCTTAGGAAGGACTTTCCCCTGATTTTGGACACATTATATTTTTGCATTGTTGTGCCGACTTTAGCTTCTGTGAGCAGTGACTTTGTGTTCTGCTCATTGCATTTCTTTGTCTGGAGGGAAAGTGCTTCAATCTTGAACAAGGTTCTTTTTGGTATCTTTCTCTGGACTCCACTGCCTGAATTCAAAACACTCTCTGATGTGTAACAAACAAAAATTAAAACCCCAGCTTTGCTATATTTCTCTTGCACACATCTGGTATTATGTTTTGTCTAAAATGAAAAGATCAGAAGAGTGCTTGCTAGGCAAAAGTGGGGGAAATGGGACACCTAATTTGGCAACCACGGAGCAAACTTTTAACTTTTCAAATAGAAAAATTGCTAGCAACAACAAAGTCAAAAAAGCTCCACCTCTGTTCAAGGAATAGTGAGGGTGGCTGACGATTTGCGAAGCCTGATCTTCGATGATGACCTCTGACTCCTGAACATAGCGGTCGTTTTCCATGATGATGTTTTCAGATCCCTCAACATCAGGCAGCAATGACACATCTGAAATTGAGAGTTGTTGAAGAAAACACTGTGCACCAAACACAACTACACACAGTTAAGAACAGATTACACAGGCTAGACAGAACTACGATTATAAATGCTTCATCAGATGTGCTGAATTTTTTCATGGATCTCCCAAGCGATCCGCAAGCAGAAGCAGGGAGGTTTTTCTATGATGTCTGAGAATAAGTGACAATTTTTGTAAACACAGTTTCGGTGAAGCTGTCTCCTGAGGTGTTCTCATTTGCTTTTCTGCCATGGTCAGCCATGTTCTCTAGCGGACTCCAAAGTTGTGCATTATCAAGGGAGATAAAGCAGCTTTCGTACTTGTGCATTGGCGGTCATGGTAGTTGGAGCACGTTCTGAACTCATACTGTCCTTCCAGGCACGGAGGCTGGCAAACTGCACACACATAACAGACAAAGAATTGCATCAGTCGGAAGACGCTGCTTGCATCTTAGAAAAATGCATTGTACCTTCTACCTAAAATATACATAGTTCTGTCCAAACTACACATTCTGTCTTTACTGTGAGCTGTAGCAGACAGGCTCTAATAGCAGTTTTATGAGGAAACAATATGAGCGTTGATCAGGCTAGTTCAGCTCAAGATTGCCTCCTTGAATCTGGCAAACATCACACTTCGACGTTTGTAGATAACTTTAGTGTCGTGTAATGGCATATTTTAGGGTTCTTGTTTTGTCTTTTTTGGATGCTGTGGACATGTGACTCCCAGGCTGCTTGGGTTAGGGTTAGGGTTAGAAAAATAATAAGCTGACGATAACAATGCTGCACTATACAGTTACATGTATTCGATCCTACAACAGGTGGAAACAGAGCTGAGATAATGCTTTTTTCTCTAGATCGACATTCAGGCCTCTTCTACGTTAGTATTATGTATGAAAGTTTGTGTCGGCAATGTCCAGTGTGTGTGCATGTGGAAGTTGTCTTTTCAATGTGCAATGTTGACATCTGGGCGATGTGCAGTGTGGGCATGCGAGTTTTACCAGCTGACCCTAACCTCTCAACAATTATTAGTAAATGTCAGATTATGTGCCAGGCAATCTTATTTCTAAATAAGTGATTGGTTTTTCTATTTGATTAGTGACTTGTATGGGCTGAACTTGTTCTGCACCTTGCAACTTGTTAGTGTTTATGATAAAACTAGTCACTATATGTTGGTCTAATAGCCTTTTAAAAAGCATGTACAAATCATACTTATGATGCATGCACAGAAAGATACTTATAAAGGTATGATGCATTTAATTAAGAATCTCCCTCACAATATGATTGCAAAGGAACATGCACATGTTTTGATTTGATTGAATTGAACTGGTTATGGTGAAAAGTCTTCTTTGAAAGCAAAACTACTCTGTATAGCATAAAGCTAATCATGCAAGTGGAACACAAACTGCAGAACAAAAAGATTAAAAATCATGCACAAAGAGAGACTGTTTGCCCTCAACTGCAGACTGAAAATATACAACAGTCAACCAGAAAACCATAAGCGCAGGAGAGAACAACCTAAACTAAAAAGCTAGAAATCTGAGCACAACCAACTTTCGAAAAATAAATTTTTATTCATGCATATCTGTGTTTACTTAACTGGTGTTTTCTTATAGAGAGTGAGGTCATCCCTAACTATAGCTCATTCCCTGTCCACTGATAAAGAAGATCTTCGTGGCTAATGTTAGTTCATGAATGAAATTCTGAACTATTGTTAAAAAAACCCAAAATAAACAGGGATAAGCTATTCCATTTGTTATTTTTAAATGCCAGTGCAAGAGAATAAGAAGAATGTGTGTACCACAGAATTGACAAATTAAAGGGAGGTGACCAAGAGTTGTAGCATGGGCATGATGAATGCAGGGTTAATGTTCTTTCCTGTTGGAGTTACCTCTACAGATGGCGTTGTTGTAGTCTGTGCACTGACTGGCCTTATAGAACCCTTTGTGACACTCTTTCGTACAGTCTGAAACAGACATGATTCACCTTTATTTTTGGCCCCTGTTTATGTCAACTGTCATTAGGTAGCCTCACGAAAGTTCGTAATTAGCTTACACACGTTTTGGAATTCCAACAATTTGCACTGAATGCAGAGCACAAGAATTGCTCAGCATGTTTCTCTGCTTGGAGCAGAAGGTACAGTGCAGGTCTGCAAGAAAAAAAAGGCCACTGAAACATCAAAATGTTTTTCAAACTTTGCTCTTCTGAATTGGAAAATAACTGTTGTTCGTCCTGTGTTCATGTTATGTCTATCTCATTTTTTCCTTTGTTAATTATATACTTTTTTCTCTTGCATTTCTTAAATATCTTTCAATGTACAACTGCCATCAAGTGATCACTAAACTGCATTTAAAAAAAATACAGGATGATGTAATGGCTATAGTACTTTAGGCAAATCAAACTGCACAAAAACATCATGCGGCACTCTCGAGTTCACATCACTAAATTAAAAGGCAGTTTGTTGACATTTTTTGTTGCATGCCTCAAACAAAACCTCACTGCATCCTCTGACAAGTGCACTGTCAAGGTACTGAACTCAATCAGAGGCAACAAATAAACATCTACCCATCATAAGCAGACAAAGTGCACTCCTTTCTGTGGAAACACAAGCCACAAACACATGCATTTCTGCTAAGAAAACAACAGAAAGATCAAACCAACCTGCATATTTATGTGCGTGGCTGCATATGTGCATGCATAGGTGGGTGAGTGTGCAAGTGTATGGGTGGGAGGGTAGATAAGTAGGTGGTGCAGTGTTAAAGGGACTGGAGAGAAAGAAGGAAAGCAAGGGACAGACAGAATGTGCTGGAAGATGCCACTGGCATTTCCATGTGAAGTAAGTAAGTTCCAATTTATGCCTTTGGTTTTTCTAGAACATCCAGATTTGAGAAGAAACGCCTTTCCAACCATACACAAATCTCACCTTTGCAGATTTTCTGTTGGTTTTTGGAACATGGCTGGACCTCGTACTGATTCTCTTGACACGGCGTGTTGCAGTCTACACAAGATCAAAGAACACTTGGGTAAGTATTACATAACCAAAGGAAACTGAACTCGCCATAGCTTGATGAGACGCTGACCCCAGTTGTGAATTTTCTACGTATGAAAAGGAGTCTAACAGGAAAGGACTTGTGGTGCGGATAACCAAGGCTGTTTCTGAAAGCCAGAATTTTGTTACTGCCTAGCAGTCAGCTGACCAGCATAAGAAAACTCCACAAAAAAGGCAAAAAAAAGTACATGAAAAAGACACAAAAAGACCAGGAGGACAGGAAAGGAACACAAAAAGATGCAAAATGGATAGGGAAAATATGCCCCCAGCCCCCTCCCCCCCAAAAACAAAAGACAGGAAAAGGAAAAATTAAGGTGTGCTCACCATGGCATGTTTTTCCATCTCCATAGTAGTCAACACTACAGACACAGTCGTAGGAACCTTTTCTGTTGAGACAGCCGGCTGATGAGTGACACTTAGTCAACCCCTCGGCACATTCGTTTATATCTAGAAAATAACATTATTTGCCAATTACCTGAAAGTCAATATTTCAGAAAGGAATCACACTTGCAAAGTTTTCAGTTCCATAATACCTTTACTTTTAGACAGAAGTCTAGCAGATTTGCCAAAGAATGGTGCTGTGCAGACCACATTTACAGGGAATATTTCAACAAAAATATTTCTCGACGATAACAGCAAAGAGTAAATCTGTTAGGCAGACAGGTACACATATTGGCCAAGCAACGAAAAGGTAGAAGGAACTGATGCAAGCTGCATGCTTCATACCTACACACTTGTTGTCCTCACTCATCCGGTAACCTTTGCGACAAATGCACTGTCCTGTCTGCACATCACAGCCATGCTCTTCGCAATCCTTCTCATCACACAGGTCAGTGGTCTGTGTCAGGATAGGGTCCTGCATCACTGATTTTCAGAGACAAGTCAACAAAGCTCAACTACCCTGTCAAAACTGCTACAGACAGTTTGGCAAGCTAGGAGTCACTCTTTCTCTTTTTGAGGTGCTCACAGTTCCTGTGAAGTACTGGCAAATGTATTTTGAATGATCTTGATAGCTACAGCTTGCTCTTCACCACAAAATCTATGTAAGGATAGATGGGAGAAACTTGACAACAGTCTCTGTGAAAGGAAGTAACACTAATGAAACTCAGCATCAGATAAAATATGTTACCATTATCATGACACAATAATGAATGTATATTTACTTTTGTACATGTTAAAACAAGTAATGGAAGTATACAATTCCTACAGATCACACCCTATTTGAAATGACTGTAGATAGTAACTTTTCGCTTAAAGAAAAGTTTCTTAGAAAATATTGCTTACAGACTACTTTACTGGCTGCCAAACTCTGGCATTTACGTAAAATATATGCATGTTTCCTCTAAGGTAATCTTAGAGTAAACAAACATTTTAGCCCAGTGTGGGTGAGAAAATAATAAGAGAGAGAGAGAAAAAAAAATGTTGCCTACCAAAAGCATCAAAATCAAAGCCTTCATCAATATTCAGGTCTGTATGTTTGTGTTGGTTGAAAAAGATAGTGTTTTTCTGTGCAGAGAGGAAGGACTTTGGAGCAAAGACAGTGATGTCCACTCTTGTCTCCTCTCCAGACATTTTGCTGTAAACACCACTGGTTATAGTCAAAAGGCAGGCAATGGACAACACTGTCAAGTTCATGCTGCAATAGGAACAAAATCACGTGAGGATGCTACAGGACAAAATGAAGGAGCAACATTCTTTGACTGCCTTTATTTGTAATCTAAAACATTCTAAGATTTTTCGATACACCTATGAATTGTTTTAAATGGCATTTCAAATCATTCAAAATTTTGTATGGAGCAAATTTTGAATCTATAGTGGAAACAAGTTGAATGAAAATTACACCTCTTCAACTGTTTCTCACTTCTGATGAAATGAAACTTGTTGCAGACGAATGAACTGGTTAATGATAATTTTATATAGTGAAGACTACGATTAAAAAAGAACGCTTTGATACATTAACAGCTAACTCACTAGTTGGATCCGAACCCAAGACGCCCAGAGCTCGAACCTCTGGTCCTGCTTGGACTTTTGTCTGTGCCCTTGGTAGAGTTGTTGGGAAGGGTGATGTAATCTCCAGCATTTGCCGTTGAAGATGTGGTCACAGGACTGCTCCAGCCAATGTGCTGAGGTGAAACAAAGTACTTTGGAGGGGGAGGGAACTCAAATGCGCTGATGTCTTGAGCGGCCTCACAGAGTGCAAGAGGTGGAGGGGGTAGTTTGGGAGAATTGGAGTCTGGTTCAGAGTTGACAGGCGTTGATGTCTGGTCTGATGAAATGCCTGACGAAAGACCAGAGTCTGACGATGGCTGAGCCTGCTCGGGCCGAACAATGATGCTACTGTAAGGTCGTGGCTTGCCCAGACTGCAGAAGCCATGGTCTCGGCTGAAGAAGAATGCCCTCTGACCTTGAACATTAGAGTCATCCTGCGTCATCCGGCCTCTACTTAATGAAGGGGTCAGTGGGCTTGGCAACCCACTATCCGATAAAATGTCTTCTGCATCTAGTGGCGGAATGTCAATGTCAGAATCCTCAAGATTGAAGTACGTTTGCTCCAGAGCAGTGGCATCAAAGATCTCACTGCTTCCATACATGGATCGTGACTGGCCACTCTCACTTTGCGCACTGTCATAGTCTTCCCTAGGGTCCTCAGGTATGTTACCCATGCCAGAAAAACCTGGGGGAAACCTGGGCAACAGACTGCCTCTCTGTGCAGCAGCTATGTTCTGAAGCACAGACCTGCTGTCATTATCCAGCGGTTCCTTAAAGCGAATAGCTTTGGTGTGAGAATTTGGACAAACAGCAGCCTGAGCAGGTGATGCAAAGGTGGTCAGCGTGGGTCTTGCAGGTTCCTGGGGAAGAGCTGGACCCAACCCTGGGTAACCAAGTCTCTCTGGTGTCGAGACCTTGATGATCTCTGTTGCCGAGCCTGTCTTGTGGACGTCTGCCATCACTGTCAGCTCAAGGTCCACTGTGTCATCATCATCACTCAGTCCACAGTCCGGGACAGAGGTGGGTAACCTATTTTCTGAATTTACCACTCCAAGGCCAAGCTTCACTCTTGAAGGGGACATGAATGTTGTCAGGGGCTTGTGGACTTCAGATCCTTCTGAACTGGACTGAACTGCGGAGACCCTTTCCCTGGGAATATCAGCAACCATTTCTTGGTCACCATCCACGTCTGAATCCAGGAATTCTTCCGACAAGTCCGCACTGTTGTCAGGACTAGTTGCCACCACACTGTATGTGCCATTGGCTGTGCGCCGGCGTGCTGGTGGCTTGTTCGCAGTCTTGTCTTTCTTCAGTAAGTCCTTGTGCACGTTCTTGCTCTGGGCATGGAACTGGCTTTTGATAGAGTTCTTCTCTTGTGTTGTCAACATTACTCTTTCGTTATCAGCAGGGCTTGATCCTTCCAGGTCTTTCAGTTTCTGCTGGGTTAGCTCCTCCTGAAGAGGAAAAACAGCCTTGGGTACATTTTTGTTGGAATCGTTCTGGAAATCTTTCAGCCCTTTTCTGCGCTCAGGTGAGAATGTTAGCAGTTCTCACTTGCTAGTAACATGATTCTGGCAACCAACTGACCAGCCTCTTTTTTTAAATTTGAGGTTGAAAGGGAAAGGTGACGATCATAGGCCTAGGGGCCGTTAGATAAATTTAACAATGAAGAGTTGTTAGTCTTAAAACAAAACTTAATAAGGAACAGTGTCCATCTTACCAAAAACAAAAACATCAAATACAAAAACAAAACCCCCATGCCCATATATATGTATATATAAGTATATGAATGTTTAAAGGCAATTATCATGTGAATGGAAGAGATGTATTTCCCACACAGTGGGAGCATGAGCTAAGTTTTATGGTAACCACTTTACTCCAACAGTGACAAATAAATGTACAGACATTTTACAAGTTGCTCTCTGCTTTGGTTTGATCCTGTATGTGTTGTTAGCATGTGTTAAAACTTTGTTAGCCCATGTTAAAACGTTGTTAGCCCGTGTTAAAACGTTGTTAGCCCGTGTTAAAACGTTGTTAGCCCGTGTTAAAACATTGTTAGCACTCACCATTTCCATGGCCTCTATCTCCTCTTCTGATTTCTCAGCCAAGTGCTTCAGTGGGTTGTCCCCGTGCTGACCCAAGGGGTCTTCATGAAGGGGAGGGAGGTCACCAAAAAGAGGCGCCACATGACCCAGCTGCATGCTGTTGCGTGACCTGTAGACGCCACTACGGTGGCTGCTGCTGGCACAGCTCTTCTTCTCGGCCAGGTCGTACAACGAGCGCTCTGACGAGTACCAAGAAAAGACGCAGACGGAGGTGATGATGAGGAGAAGGACTGTGGCTCCTCCGATGCCCACACCCAGCCAGGTGAGCATGAATGACATGGCTGAGATGCTATCTTCATGCTGCACAAAAGACCAGGAGGTTGGGAGGGGGATCACAGACATGGCTTCATGTTTCAGATTTCAACTTTGAAGCAGCCACAGCCTTAGCAAAACTTTTGACGAAAACAACAGCTCTCAGCAGTGCTGTCTAGGTTTTTCTTAGAAATTCCTAAGAACCCACAGACCAGCGAATGGTGGTCTGAAAGTGTTTTCTATGAGGTGGTCCGAGACTGTTGATTTTCTATAAGATGAGATGACATACTATGCGGTCATTTGATACTTCAGCTGTACATGTATGTGCTTTTCTAGCTTGGGGAAATGCTAGTAGTAAGGAAAAATGTAGTCCCTCAGACAAATAAACCTTTGGCTGGGGACAAGTCTTTGTGTGTATTGAAAACCCCCTTCAGTTTGTACTAGGGGGAAATGTGTACTTTTGTACTGTGGCCGAAGTGAGAGGCAGAGTTTTCCCAGTGAATTTATCGGTGTCACTGAGCTACGCTATTGCGCGATAGCGCGGAAGAATCGCGGCATCCACGTGTTCACGGAAACTCTGTTCCCCAGCCATTTGAGTCCAGACTTGGGAGGAGAGAAGACTAGCCCTTCCTCCGGTAGCCTGAAATTAATTGTGAGGTCGATCTCTGTTTCAGGCTACCTTTTTTCCATTTTTTCTTCTTTTCCAGTTTTTCCCTTTTTTCCCACATATTTTCCATATTCCTTTTTTCTCCCTCTTCCCTTGCCATTCTCCCCTTTTCACTCCGTCACGTCATTTTCACCCTTCTTTTCTTCCATAGTTACCAACCAATCTTTTTATCTTTAGTTCGGGATTTAGATAAAAGAATAAAAGTTATTGAGTCTGTTTATTTGTTTCTGTATTGTTTAGTCAGTGAGCAGAGAATCTGTGTGCATGTAGCGCTAACCTCTAGCCTGAACCAAAAATTACTTGTGTAAGATGACGTACACATTAGCGTACTAATTGTCCGCTGGTGTGTACCGATTACATATGCTTATACAGTAAACAAGAAGATCCGAGACAGGGTAAAGTACAGGCGTGACAGTGGAGGGAAGTGGGGGTGGGGGCAGGAGAGAAGCTAGGAAAAAGAAAAGGTGGTGGTGGGGGGTGATATTTGGAATACTGACCACTTGCAGCAGAAGACCTGAGTTACGTGCCATGAGCTCAGCTTGAACTCCATAGGCATCTTCAAGGCTGGGAGCCGAGATGTTTATAACTACCCGGAATTCACTGGCTTCAATCACCTGCACTGTACCCTGTGGACAGACAGATGACACAAGTATGCACAGATGCATACAACCACAAATGCAACAAACCACAATTAACCTACTCATCCTGGAGAGTTGTGGGGGGGGGGGGAGAAATAAGAAAAGAGAGTGCAGTTTTGTTCATGGATTCTGTATTCAATGTTTTTCTGAACAAATAGTCTTAAGTGATTCCACAGAAGTGAAAATACACATGAATGTGCCCATGCTCAGGATGCATGGGTTTACGTGTGTGCAGGTGTGTATGCACATGCACATGGACATAAACAACACCCACGCATGCATCAACATACATAGAAATGCAAGGGAGACAGGGACCTTGTCATAGTGATAACTCGTGCTTGCTGCTATCTAATACCCAGCGTATGCTCTTTCTCTGCATATGGCACCTGTTTACCGAGCTGGGCCTCTGTGGTTTTCTCTGGGGCCTGATCCGGGTTGTCCCCCTTTGCTCTTCCCAGCATGCTTCGCGCCCTCCCTCTCCTTCCCCAATCACGAAACAGCCTTCGCATGACGTTATGTCACAAACTACCAAATAAAATGCCACGTCTGCATGGATATCGAGACGCAAAGGATGAAAACACACATCATATCTCTCATATCTAGAAACACTGCGGACTGCTTGGCAAAACTGCATAAAAACCATTAACACCCCTTTAAGATTCAAGATAGGGTTGCAGGAATGTTCATATCGGCGTTTCCATGCACAAAAGGGCTCACATTGCTGGTTCACCCTAATAACACATATGGCTAGTTAAATGTATGGAGAGGAGGGACATATGGTTATGTATCTTGGACATTTCCATTTTAATTGTCAGCAGTAGAAAGTTTTCAAAATCTCCCCTGTGCTTACAAAACAGCTGATAGGACCCTTCCCGTTCCTACGGAGTGATTTTAAGGAGGGGCTGACAGGTGAAAGGGGAGGGACTGCTGACTGCAGAGTCATTGACTGTTGAGTGACTGGTGACTGTTGAGTGACTGGTGACTGGTGATTGCGTGTTTAATATCATTCAAATGTGTGGTGTTCAGAAACCAAACTTGCTGTTCATATGCACTGTTTGTGTTGGCACACAACTTCCACCTTGTACATGTATACAAAGTTGAATCATGCACCAGGAGTAACGTCAGTTGCACACAAAGTCAAGAGAAACCAGTCACAAGGGACTTATCCAATCACCTGTAGAAGAGGCTTACATTTTTATTTATAAACTTCTCCTCCCTAAGATTTCACAAAAATGTGAATATGCACAGTGGCACTTGATCTGACCTTTATCAAAATCAATCTTTTATCGGTCTTGTAGATTGTTGACTATTGTTCCTTATCATATGTACTTTTTATATTTGGCTTAGCTGAGCCATGTGAATGCAGCTTAAGGCATGTACCTTGGATATGCACACCTGAGTGTAGTGGGTGTGGCAACGGAAACACCCCAGTGAAATATTACGAAGCTGGGCATAGACTGGTATCATATAAACAGGCCTTGCACCAAAAGCATAAACATTTTAAAGTTAACTGTGAACATAAGTCACAACCCATTCATTGCCCTTTTGTCTAGCCTACACAAAAGCCTGGCTGTTTGTTCAGGAAAAAAATGAAGCAGTTTTATTCCTTTGCTCTCAAGGAAGCAATAATGTAGACCACTGAAAATATTCATGAGCATGTAGAAGGAAGGTTATGCCAGCCTCGCACAGAACAAATAAGTGAAATGAAAAGTGTGGTGAAGAACTACATAACTGTGCGACAAAAGCGATTTCATTTCACCAGATGTAAACTGTAGATCCTAAGGTTTTTAACAAGTTTCGTTTCCCTTCTGGCATGCTTATATGGGAAGTTTCTTGATAGATTTGGGATGCAATATTTGTTCAAGATAACTGAACTGCACACACTGTAGCATTTTATCACCAGTTTGACTTACTCGAACTATGTCAGACAGATGTCAGACTTGAATCTCTCACTTTGGGGTGGTCTGATTAGAAAAAGCACAAAAAGACAAATGGAACTTTTTTGGTTTTAAAATAAGACTCACCAGCCTGTCATGATTGATATAAAAGGTAAGAAAGAAGTGGATGGGGAGGGGAGGAGTAGGCAGGTGGTCTGCTTGTTGAAGACGGAGAGAGACTGGGACTGCATAGCCGTTTTCAGGATAATGGTATGAAACACATGGGGTCATGAATAACAATATATCATTACAATATTTACATTAATATGATGCATGTAATCCCTGTTAACCTGCATGTTTGTGTCTGTATGTGCATGTGTATGTGCATGCATAAATTTGCGCAAGATTTTGTGAAAGAAAGAAAGAAATGGTGGACTGTGGGTGTGTGAGGAAATTAGGGTTGGACAAAGAGTGTGCGATCAAATAAAAGAAAAAGGAGACCAGTATAGGATGCTCCTGTCTGCACAGCCAAGGGCAATAAACGTCACGCAGATTATCCCCCATCCCTCTTGTCGCACTTCTTTAACGCATAACCAGGCGCAAAACCTCGACGTGTTAACACTTCTCCTCCTGTCCCATTTTCTTATGCATAACCGGTGCAGTAAACTTCGTCGCGTTACCGCTTCCTCCCCCATAACCAAGGCATTTAACTGTTATATTGACGCTTCTGCCGTCCACAACAAAGACGATATAAACATAAACGTGTGTACAAACCAGACTCCTGCGTTACTTTACTGACTGGCGCGAAATTAGTCTAAATCCACACACGAATTGTTGTCTGTCTGGCTTAGAGGTGCGTATCTTAGCGAATGGCATTTCCATGGGGTTTTCTTGACTGAATGAATGCGCATTTTAGTTCGCCACAACCGCGGCTACTTCTGTACATCATTACATGTATATAAAGGGGTTGGTGTGGCTAACGTTACATCCACATAGTTCACAGCGCTTGATCCATCAGGGTAGAAAGTATACCTCTCTGAAAGAATCGCATAACACACACACACACACACACACACATTCTTCGATCCTGTGCTGGTGCAAGTTCGCTCACTTATCTTCCCATGTACGGAGGTGACCCGATCTGACGTGAATACGAGCGACCGCGAACCTAGCTTCCAATAGTTTTTCTCTATCGATTATCATCACAGAAATCTAGAACCAATCAGGTTTAACTTGTACTCCCATTAAAAGAGGAACGCCGGCTTTTGACTTGAATTAGAGGGTTCAGTTCCGACACCTCCTCTACACAATTACTTTAACACAACTGAGGCGACTATGCTATCACTGAACGTGTGGTAAAGGGCCTAGCGACGATAAACTGCATTTCTTCATTAGTCAAATTCATTTTGGAAAAAGATCCATTCGTTTTAAACTAACCCTAGCAACCGCATCGCACTTTCAAAGTACGCAGAATGGGGGAGGGGTGTGGGGTGATCCCACCTGTCTCCTGTCTCCCTACAGCCAGACAACGCTCTCACACGGACACAGTTTTCTTAAAATCTTGCACCTGCCACTCGCTTATTCGCGGTGTAGTTTTACTAACGATGCTAGTTTCTCTTGCCACGTGACATTATGAAATGCAGATGCAAGTGCTGCGCCGCCCGTACACTCCAGGGATGGCTTGCATGAGCGTTCGCAACTCCTGTGTATTCGTAAAGGTGCACGCAAAATGCACAGGATGAATGGACGTTATGACTACTCTTATGCCCGAAGAAGCAGCTACGAATTTTCATGAGCGTTCTTATTCCCTGTTCATACGTAAAGGTGGTCGTAAAACACACAGGGCGAACGCGCATTACGACCACTCATATGACCAGAAAATCACCTACGATCGCTCATGCAAGCCAGCCCGTCTGTTTCGTGTATTTTACGTCGTCACCAGAAGACAGTCTACAGACGCCCATGTAACGTGACCCGGTCTAGCTCATATCTGTAGCGTTTTGTGCACTTGCAGTTTATTTACATAATCTAATTGTACTGATCGCTCTTCTGTTCCCAAAACCGGTTGCAAGCCCCGTTGCACTGCGTACTGTGTCTCTACCTTTGGGTGTGGAGAGGAAACACGAGTCCTTTACAGCCCAACGTTCATCTCTCCAAATTTCACATCCGGTTATCGCATTTTTTTTTAAAAAGTACAGAGTGCTAGACAAAGGTCCTGTCTGGGCGAGCAGCACTCACTCAGTCCACATTAGGGGTAATTAAGGGCATGAAGGCATGAAGCCATATTTCTCTTTTGACCTCGATAATAGCTCACGACGCAACCCAGGGCTGAAATTTCTGGTTTGATAAAACCCTTTGCCCGTCATTCCTCACTCTACGGGGGAACCAGTCCAGGGTGTTATTACCTGTAGTCTTTAGTCCAACAATTGGACATTCCCGTCGGCGGGTCATTGAGACACGCTTCAGCAAGCCCGCATCCCCCAGGATAGGGAGGAGTCAAGCAGGGGCCTAAAGGCACTCAGGCGGTGTTTTTTATGTTATGAAAAGACTTCGAAACCCGCCTTAGTAGGTGGCTGGACACAGGCTTCGTAAGACAAGGCTGACAGAAATGGCACCATTCACGGTTACTGACGTTCAGCCAAGCGTGTCCACCCACCCAAGCCTGATTGTTTACAAGGGATCAAATACCGGAAGTCACTCGTAGACAAAGTCAGCGGCCACCCAGCCCCAGGTTTGACCTCAGGGTCGCACCGCGGGCGGGAAGGGACGGTCAGTTATCAGCGTGTTTGATCTCTCGATTAACGGTAGATTCCCAGGTAGGACGGGACCTCTGGCCTTGACCCAGACAGTCAGGCAGCAAAGGCGGGGCATACGGGCTGTCTAGCCTTGTAACCTCTCTTTACATTTGCCAGCATTGTAGCGTTCACTTGCTCAGAACGAAGCGATCAATGAATGCAAGGAAATTTCAGATCGGTCCCTTGTTAGACCCCTGAGCGGACTAAATGTTTTTCGTCCAGGACTGTGACAGTCACCGTTGATCCTGAGGGTGTTACATAAGCGCCTTGAAACCCTCATTCAACATCACTCTTTCCCTCTCTCTCCCGTCCCCCCCCCCCGAACCCCACCCTAGCTTGCGACAAGGTTTGCAGCTCACTCTCATCGGGGACTGGTTTACGAAGGAAGGAAGGAAGGAAGGAAGGAAGGAAGGAAGGAAGGAAGGAAGGAAGGAAGGAAGGAAGACAGACAGACAGACAGACAGACAGACAGACAGACAGACAGACAGACAGACAGACGAATATATAACTTACGCTGAGGTTGGTGCGGATATCCAAGAAGGTTGGTGTGCCCAAGTTGAATCCATCAGGGAGAGATTCAAGCAGCAGCAAATGGTTTGCCATTTTCCCGTCGCCATGGCAACTGGCCGCAGCCAGCGTGGACAGCAGGAGGCACAGTCTTAACATGGCCGAGGTTCGCCCCCGCCGCGCTACGCCAGCCTGGAGCCTGAGACGGAACATCAAAGAGCCGTGCGTGAATGTGCGTCAGGTATTCGAAGACGACAACGTCAGAATAAAATCCGTCACCACCTTTAAAACTACCTGGCGCATGAATAGACAAACAGGTTGAATACGCAATTCCGCTACACCGGATCTTGACGCTGCCTCGCATACTGTCTTAACTCCATTTATTACATCATATTACAAATTACCATCTCTTGTTTCTGCCAGTTAGACACGGAAAAGTTTGCTTGCTTCAAGTCGTCTTAGTAGGAAGTTCTCTTTTCCGCACAATGTGCAACAATTGGCATCCTGAAGTCGTGTGAACTGTAGGTCAGGGTCAGTGCAGGCTGGGCGCGAAAGACCTTCGACATCACTGTCGTTTACAGACTTTCGATGCAGCTCGGATCATGTCGCCGCATAAAATTCAAAGCCGCGAGCTCGAGAAATATTAAACGTCGGGCAACACTTAGTGAGGTTGGAAAAGCAGGTTTCATCACTTCAAAATTTGCGTGTGTCTGTGTATGTGTGTGTCTGTGTGCGTGCCTTACATGAGGCTTTAAAAAACCCAATTGTGTTCTTGTTTATTATTTTAAAAAATGTGCGTGTATGGTGATCGATGTTAAGGAAGAATAATTGGTAGATTGTTGAACTCATCCCCGCCTCTGCCAGCAGTCTCAAAATAAATCTTATATTTATTTTTCACATGTAGTTCAATTCACACGTTCCTGTAATCCCGCACTTTAGGGTTTTCGGGGTGAGGGGGGAGGATAAGGCACCGAAAGATTGATGATAAAAAGAACGTTGGTGGTGGACACCTGGAGATCATCCCTCCGATGGTCAACCATGTCAGACGCCACATCAAGAATAAGCTGGCGATGAGATATGAACAAGCTACACTTACTAACATCGTTGCCAGCCTCCCCCCTCCAACGGTCACACGGAGAGGATATTATGGGCAGAATCACATCTAGCTGTAGGTGTGTATATCTAGTCTGATTGCTGTTAACAACGGCAACAGACAATCGAGTACCCTTAAAACATGACCCAGGTGAGATATTCTGTCACGTTTCCAGTGCGTGTGAGAAGATATAAGAATTAAGATGTATCCACAAGGGTCACGTGTTGCTCTGCTGCTGCCCGCAGTTGCATCCCAGATTTGTTGCACACCATCCTTACGCGCCCGTTCACTGCACGAGAACCCTATTTTACAGGGGCTTGGGTCACTGTGTCTGTGGGCCACTGTGGTCAAAGAGGTTTGCTTGCTTGCATCTGATGCTTAATGGAACGTGCATGGGGATGTCTTTGAAAGTAATCTCCCTTTATCAGGTTGATGTTCTATTGACCTGCCAATGTTCCCTTTGCTTTTCTTAACCCTTGTTCCTAGCTGAAGTTTTTTTCCCACTCATCTCTCTCTCTCTCTCTTTCTCTACACCTCCCCCTTCCACTTCCTCCATTCACATAAATTCCCAGACCCGCACTCTCGCGCATGCGCATACCAGCCCCGTATATTCGTCTTTTAGACCTGATATTTTTGCTACCTGCCTGTGCATAAATGTACAGCGACTGTCTGAAGCCGAGCATTTGACACAGCAACGATTTTGTTTTCAGACACCTGAAAGCCCCGGCTCCCCATTCCCCGCTGCCCCCACAGCGTAAACCACAAGAAACTGGATCTAGCCAGCTGTAAACCTGACGCCAGCAAACATGGCTACCGCACGGTGTAGACGGGATCTTTACTTCGGATGGTAGCTGTAATATTCTTGGTAATGTGGGTCACTGCTATTCTCTAATTGTTCGTGAAAGACAAAGGGTGTGTGTGTGTGGAGAGGGGTGGGGGTCCGAATGCCTGTCGTCGAAGCGGTACTGGGCCAGGTGTTGAAGAACTCTGCGGGATTACTGCACCTTCAACATGCCTATTGTTTAGAGATGACAATGTCGTTCTGTTCTTTAGCTGAACCGCGGCGATGCGGTTGTTTGTAAAAATCACTGCTTCTACTGTTTTATAAAGATTTGATATTGGCCTTGTTTGTCATTGCAGATCTGGCGTCCTCAACAAACCAACTTCAGTCCCACAGATTCCAGCAAAGCGCCGTTTAACAACTCGTCAAGTAGATCTACCAAAACAGCACAACATCGACGAAACAGCTGGTGTAGCTCAGAGCGCGCGCTGTGCTGGTCACGATCTGTACGTGGTCGCACTCGATCACTGTACGCACGGATCTATAAATACTTATTTATAGATCCGTGCTGTACGTGTGTCTTGTTGTCCCAAACTGGGCCCCTATATACATAGTTATATATACAGGAAAACTGATCGAGCATTCCAGAAACTAAACTAATAGCGTCATCGCAATTTCCTAAAATCTTGAGATTTCTTATTAATGGGAGAAAGACTCAAAAAGTACGGTCACGTGACTGGCGATACTGTTCACGAAAGAACCTGAGTGTCATGATATCGGCTCGCCTTTCAAAGGTGCCACACCAGCGCTCAGAGCTTCCTGGAGAAAACTATAGAAACTAACAGTAACTGTACTTTATTTCCCACACGCAAGCATAGGCCTTTGTCTTGGTGTTACAGAATACAGGCAATCTAACATTCATTCGAATCATGAAATAAAATAGAACAGACGTACAAGAGTTCCAGAAATTCCAGTCATCGGGCAGAAGTAATGAGGCCAACAGACGAGACGTGAAAACTAAACCGACCACAAGACTGTAGTGCAAAATCAAAGTACAAACAACATGAGGGCGGTGCCGATCTCTCCCTCCCTGTTTTACCTTCCCTGACCCCTGGGTCAGACACCTATTCGCAGCTGGGTGAACTGGGGGAAGTGCTGCGGCTCTCGGGTTTCGAACCGTGAGCCTGTGGCCGGACTCTCGGGTTTGGTCAGGCCTGCGCTTTAACCCGTGGGCCATCGGCTTATAAATATATCAAATATATCAATATATTAAAGATTATATAATTATATAAATATATTCAAGATATAAATGTATGAATATATATATAGAAGGGCCGGACTTCGGTAAACAGCTACTGAGCATTTGAGAGAGAGAGAGAGAGAACCACATAGTTCTTCATCAACGACAGTACTCGAGAATCAAGTTGTGTTTTTCATCCAGCTTTTGCCCTAGAGACGAGAGAGAGAGAGGTGTTGGCGGGTAGGGCACAAACTGTCATCACGGAGCATTGTTTTCGGAGTGGTTGCACGTCCTGAAACAAACACCCACCGTGCACCTTGCCTAACAGGTGTGCCGACAAGCCACAAGTAGCTACGAGCCAAGCAAGACGGCAAGTGCGCATGTCCCAGCAGGAAACACGGGGCTCTTGCGCGGCACTCCTAATCCCCGGATCGTGACCTTGGTCTGAGACGAATAATAAATTCAGCGCAACCGGAGCGGCCCTCGACGGTGGCCAAACACTCGGGCCAAACTGCGTGAACACACACACTCTTCCCCGAACACTTCCCTCTTGGTCCACGCACGCCGTGTGATTTCCTGTGACGTCTTGGTGGCCACCAACACTCCACCTGGTTTTCCTTGTCTGTATCTTAGAGATGGGTAGGGAAGGGGGACGAAAAGAGAACCGACAGAATTTAGAAACCTACATCCAGAGATTTCTGAATCATCCAAGAAACTATAGATGAAATGTCGAATTTTATTTCGCGCGGACTCGCAGTTTCCTGGAATATAGTGAGAAGGAACGAGATGTTCCAATTCTGATGAGAAAATTCCACATGATATCTAATAAAGACGCAAAATAGGACGTCCCATTTTAACGAAAGCGGCGTCCCATTTTAAATAAGTCAAAGAGGATTTAAAAAAAAAGATATTGTAACACACTACCACCAGCACAAACAGTGACAAATTTACGTCTACAGCTTTGTGGGTTTGTCAAAGCTGAGTCATTTTTCCGAACACTTTGTGCTAAGGTGGAAGATAATTGCTAAGGCAGTACAGTGCGGGATCATAGTGGAATATGGTATAGTGGGCTCGTGATATTAAATGTTTTATGTTAGGAGCATGTTGCTATTATGGTATGGTGGTAGCATGTTGGTATAACAGTAACATAGCAGCATGTTGTTAAGGTTGCATGGTGACAGACAGTGCTGTGGAGGGAGAAATAAGGCGGAGGTATGTGATATAGTGGTCGAAATGGAGGGGCGTAGGTGACCCTCACACGAACAAAGAAAAGCAGGAAACAGAGTAACGATGTCCAACAGTGTAGTCATGACAACCACCATTGTCCCGTTGGATTAAAAAAAAAATAGCCTTTTCTTATATTCAGCGCCAGTGTCAATGCTTGTAATCACGTTTCTTTAAAAATCAAGCACCCGTTACATCCCCCTAAGCGGTTAGCCCCAGAGCTGGTTCGGCATCCGAGTACCCCTCGATCCGTGTTGTTCGCGAGTCGAACAAGTCGCCCTCACGCACTGTTTGAGAAAGTGGAGAACAGTGTGAGAAACCTACTCGTGGATGTTCCTGCGGGCGGTTACCATGCCCACGCGCTATTATTCGCATCTTTCACCCGGCAACGGTACATTCTGTCACCTAATCCTTGCCGCGCTGACAGCAGACTTCACAAGGGGTCCTTTCTATTGTAAACCTAAAGGCTGCGCAGAGAAAAGCCGCTGATTTTCTGTAAAAACTCAATCCAATCCTCGTTTGTCGCGTCACTATTCTATCAACGCCATCCGCTGTTACAGTTCACGATGCTTTTAAACCCGCGACGTATATATTTTCATGGGACAAAGGAGCAGCAACGGTGTGTACTTCTGCAAGGAATGTTCATACAGAGCCACCAACGTGCGAGACAGAACGAAACACATGATTTCAAATTTCTTCACGTAAACACTGCGCATTCTTTCCGGTTACATGGGTACCAAACAAAGCACTTTTTCGCTAAGACGGAAGTAGACCTTGCAGAAAACTAAGTTTGTTTACATATCTTTTGTCGGGACCGCTGTGCAGTACGATCAAGTTTCTGTCAGAAAATGTATCTCGCTACCTGGGATGTCCCTTTTCCATTTTCCTCACACGCACAGCGTGGTGGACTCTATTCTGAGCGTATATATTCATCGACAGAATAAAACGGACATAACAGAGTTAATGTCAGTCCTAGTTTGGATGCGCGGTGTACTGTTGGTATTATCAACTGTAAACAAGAAGTGTTTACACACAAGAAGAACACTTATTTTGTTACCGAAACAGAACGCATTTTACATTGATCTAGAACACTTCAGATGTGTTGGTCCTCAGCAAGTTATAAAAGTGTTCTGGTCTGTGTTCTCAAAAGTGTTCAGATGGCTGGAAAATGTATAAATTGTTGTTCTGATAATGCTTTAAATGTGTGACAGCAGTAAGTGTTCAAGGGGGATGCTAAGAACACTTAGAACAGATGCAACACACATCTGACACAAGCAGCACATGTTTTGCACCTGCTTTGACACTTTTTATACATGATTAGTGTTAAAATATTTAGAGCGTTTTTATTGTTCCCGACTTTGCTCATATTGCTAATGTATGCAGTCCAGGTTCTTCCACTCTTCTCATTCTCCTCATTTGTAGTACCCCCCCCCCCCCAATCTGTGAGCAAGTCCGTGCATGAGAAAGTGAAACAGAGGTCCGGGCGAAACATATGGAGACAGTGGGGCACGCACGCACGCACGCACGCACGCACGCACGCACGCACGCACGCACGCACGCACGCACGCACGCACGCACGCACGCACGCACGCACGGTATGTAGACAAATATCTTTTTTCTACGTGGACGCACTTTAGGAATAAAAATGTTGCAGTCGTCATTCTCACAGCTATGTGATCGTAACTTCTCACAGGTTCCTCGAGTCCTCCAATTACAGACTGTACGGGACTCGTGGGTACAAGCATTTGAAGGCTGTTTCACACGCTGTACGACTTCTCTCACCGCCGGGGGGTGAACTGTGGGGAGGGGGAAAGGGCGGCG
>SMGT01001152.1:247918-281764 GCA_004794575.1 Lanistes nyassanus | reverse complement strand
CACGCATAAGTTGTTACGTACGCAAAAAGTGCCGCAAAAGAGAAGCACGCATAACGCGTTACGTACGCACAAAGTGCCGCAAAAGAGAAGCACGCATAACGCGTTACGTACGCACAAAGTGCCGCAAAAGAGAAGCACGCATAACGCGTTACGTACGCACAAAGTGCCGCAAAGAGAAGCACGCATAACGCGTTACGTACGCACAAACTATGTGAAACTGTGCTGAAAGTATGCACAAAGCTAACATGCAGATCTTCTCAAACTTGGAGACTGTTGGCTGGAAAAGAGCAACACGTTGATCATGCGTTCGCGCTGTGTACCTTGTTTACGTGACTTTATTACCAGTAATTAGATTTTTAAAAAAATGTCCTGCCCCTTCTTATCAGATACCTGGTGACAACAATTTAGTTTTTGGAAGAATGCTAAACTTGCAAGGGGAGGGGGGCATCCAGACGTAAGCAGCAGGCGCTAGTCTACAGCTGTCTTCCAACTCACTGCACCGTCAAACAAGCAGACAAACAAACAAACAGACAAACAAAACAATCGAATTAACGAACAAACACGTGATACAGATGGCATCGTATTACACCAGGGATAGAGAGAGGAATAGGTGGGGAAGGGAGGGAAAGAGAGCTTATGCAGTCTGAGAGCGGACGGAAGAACAGATTGTTAGATTGACGGTCGGTCGGACGGACGGACCGACAGACACGGACAAATGACCAGCAATTGCAGAGAAAACGGTGGAGACAAGTCGATAAAGGGACACTACTCCCCGCACGTCCGCAAGCGCATACACGCGCAAGCGCAGACGCAGAAAGCATCTCGAGTGTCGGGAGTGATAGGGGGCGCTACAAGAACCTGTGATACCTGACCAGGTCTTCCCCGCCATCCAGGTGACAATTCCACTGTTTCCACACAGCGTTCCTCGGCCTCAGGCCTGCGGCACAACATCGTTAGTGTCGCTAACACACACCTTGCCCTTGATGGGACAGCGACTGTTTGACCTCTGAGTAAACACTGTCTTGGTTCTTTCCTTCTCTCTCTCCCTCTAGGCTTTATCTAACTCATTAGTAAGCGAAGAAGAACTTGGATAAGGTTTGTGCACGTTCCAAGTTAAAAAAAATCTTCACTTACCTAGTGATGTAATGTAGTGCGGCTGATGGAGTGTGTAGTGTAGTGGTGGAGGGGGTGAGGCGTGTCGCAGTGGTGGCTGTAATTATATATTCTGCAGAAGTCAGGTGCACAGGTGAACTCGGAGCATGCTACAGCGTGTCTTTATGCCACGATTAGATAATACTTAGATAAACCCAAACAAACAAACACGTTTTCGTTTCTGTTTCTTTTTGTTTTTTTTTAAGTCTCACATAGGTTCCAAACTATCTTGCTTTCAGATGTAAAGTTTTAGTTTAAAAAAATATGATCAAGCGAGCAAGACAGAAGGAATAGGGAGGAAGGGAGAGAGAATAACCCAGAACTTCATCACCCTTCCAGTCCATCACAGTAGCGTCGACACAAGATTTCGACACACCTTGTCTTAATGCGAGTCACCGGGAAAGACGAGCAACAAAATCAGAGGCTGTGAGCTTTCACACATCTTTAGCGTCAGAGCCTAGCTGTGCTTGCACCTCTCGCGTTTAGGCAACGCACCCTGTGTAGCCTCACTTGCTGCAGGGTCTTGAGGTTGTGGTTAAGAGTTGGGGAAGGAACTCTGCAGTTTTTCCCCTGGTGATTGCACATGACGAGTTGGACATTCCCGTGACACAAGACGTCACTTTCTCACCCCACCGGTGCTGCAGCGCCCGTCCGTTTATCGAAGGCTGGAAGCGCCTCGGATTCCTACTGGCATTTACCTGGAAGGGTTGTAAGCAAACACTCAGAGCCACTGGTCGCCATGTTCTGAGGCCTCACATAAAGTCACGTTAGGGGGCGCGCTTGTCGGTAGGTGGCGTTGTTTGTAAAGAAAGACAAGTGGTGAGATGGCAGCTGCAGGTATGTCTGTTGCTGGCATAGGACGCGTGTGTTCTTATTTAAAAACAGTTGTCCAGGTGTAGATTTTGTAATGCCACTGGACGCCCCGGAGTAATTCAAGAGTTTCGTGAAAGAAGTCTGTGGCGCTGTCCATTCACTCTCTGCCGCCTCGAACTGCGGCTTCCCTGGGGACGAAATCACAGCTTCGTGCAGACAAACTTGCAAAGCGAACTTCTATAATCGAAAACTACCTGTGTTACCAGATCTGATCTGGTTAACGCGCTGAAGGCTTGTCATTCGATTCTTCTGTCAGACTCTGTTCCCACACTCGCCTTTCAACTGTTAAGACTTTGTGCTAGGTTTCAGGACCCGGATTAGTGTTTTGGATTTTAGAAGTGGTTGATGTTAGGGTCTGAGTTAGGGATGGTGATGGGGGTAGTATTTTAAGTTCGTTTAAAGAACGTGGGCATGCGCACTACCCACTGAGTTTAGGGTTACGGGCTGCGGTACCCACTTCTGTCGCCCCACCCGTATGAACACGTTGCGTTGCATAGTATTCTGATCGCACAACAAGCCGTATTTTACAGGGTTTTGGCTTCTGAACCTAATTGGATTTATAAACCCGTCGTTCTTTGAATAAGCGTTTAATGTCTGTAGTCAGCCAGTTCAGCATGTGCATATTCCAAAAATTGTAGACATACCTAGTTTAAAACAAAATAGAAAGTCGGTAGAGCATAGATTTTATGTATTACACAAACGGATATGACACTGCCCAAGAATTTTAACATCTGTGTATGAAATGCATATTTTCGGTTGGGAGTGGTTTTCAGGACAGAGAGTCGTTTATCGTAACGCTACATAGCTAGCTATGCCAGGTAATGACATCAAAGTGGCTCTACTGCAGGATCTCTAGCGCACTCATTGCCTAGCTTCGCTCGCGTTCTTTGCGTCTATAAACCTCGAAAAGAACTTTTTTTACAGTGCCGCCCGCGTAGGTCATTCTTTTCATCTTGTCAAAAACCACGCTACTGGCACATCGTAAATATTTACGTGTGTGTTGAAGAATAATAACAGTCACAAACAAAAACATCACATGTTTATATCATAGATTAATGCAGTTTTTTTCTACATCGCAGTCTTGAAACCCCTTCCTTGGCGGCTACATGCCCCAGTACAATTCATGTTGTGACCTTCCATCACATGCATCCATAAATTACACTTAAACGTGCTCTGAAGAAAAGGTAAGGTGCTCTCAAGGTTCTTTGAGCGTGACCTTGACCCTGCAGTTACTTTGCACAGGTTTATTCTCGTCTTCAGCTCCCCCTCCCTCCTTTTATTTGCTTCTACCTGTTATGATAGCGGGACACGCTACTCAGCGCTTCCGTCCAGGTCCAAAGTAGGCCACACCTGAGTCGGTAGACTGTGAAGTGCAGTAGCTGTTGTAGTGGGGACTGCTTACAGTTACACAAAGCTGTCAGCTGTCCGTACACTGAGCGATGGACCACGAGCAATCTGGAGTTTACTGCGGTGAGAAAATGTATACAGTGACTGACAATTTAAAACCAATTCGTTGACTGCAACACTCTGCATAGAGTCTTTAGAGCGTGCCTCCCAACCCTTCCCCTAAACCGGTCTCCTCTTCCTCCCTCCCCCCACCCCCAGAAAGACCTGTGAAATCCGAAACAGAGCTCGCCATTTGATTGGCTCCAGTGAATTAGAGCTTTTACGTGCTGAAGCAGCGCATATTCTCATCATCTGTAGGTCTACGCTTCTGCATGTCGCTGGGTATGAATATTTTCACATAAATTATGTTAATTAGGCAACTGTACCACTGCCATGGTGAATGGTTCATCTGTTTGGATTATGTTAAAAAAAAAACCAAACAAGAAAAGCAAGGAAGAAAGATTGAAAGGGGGAAGGAATAAATAAAATAATAAAAGAAATAATAAATGAAAGGAAGAAGGTAAGCAGTCAGGAAACAAAAGAATAATACAGCCGGCTGCTTCTTTGAAAATTTATTTAACAATATTTATTATCTGTCTTCACAGTCTGGCCAGCCCAGTAGCCCACATGCTGTTACCAAACATGGGCGCAATCTGCCGAGATACAGCTTGAGAAAAAGTCGCGCTAGGCATTTCCCTCGATCTGTCTTCTCATTTCTCTCTCTCTCTCTCTCACGCACGCACGCACACACATGCCGGCACGCAAACAGAGGGAGAGAGAGGGAGCAAGGGAGATGAGGAGCGAGTCGAGAAGCTGGTGGACGGGGGGGGGGGGGGGGNNNNGGGGGGGGGGGGGGGGGGAGAGGGGGAAATCAGTCACGAATTAAGTTTATATCCCCATCTACATGTTTCCGTTGAGCGAGCGAATGTTTGAAAAGACAGGATGGGTTGTTGTTTGTACCCCGTCAGTAAACACAGTTCCGGTAGGTGCGAGAGGCGTCACAAGCTATTTTTTTTCATCCAAGTCACCGTGACCTCTGACCGCTGCCGCGCCTGCGGAATACATAACCCAACCGGATGATTTAGCACCCTAGTTTCCTGCAGAATAAATTATGAACTGTTGAACCTTTATGCGAAATCTTTTGCATACACTTTTAGTGCCCCGGATTGCTTTTTGAAAAAGCGTTGCCAGGTATCTTGAATTCACGACGCTATTGCCGACTGTCGTAACAGATGCGCCCTGTATTTCTTTTAAAATCTCAGGACACACACACACACATTAAAGATGTCAAACGTGCCGCAGTCTGTGCCCCGAAATATGGGTTTGGGCAAAGAGGTTTGTTTGTCCGTAGGGCGTTTTACGCCGAGTCAGCAAGGAACAGGGCTCGGCAAGCAGTAGAGATGTGACGTGACGTGAACCTCCAATCTACGACTGTCACTGTCTCAGTGACACGAGGCTTCGGCATGACTGCCCGAAATGGGAAACACTGGGCGGGATTTTCTTGTTTCCCCTGTGGATATTCGGTATTCAAACAAGACAAACCTGTGAATCTTCCCGTAAACGCACGTTTGGGATGTTGAGCGTTATTTCTTGTTCAGGCTGGTCTATTTGCAGGGGAGGATTTACCTGCTCAGACTCTCATTCGAACAAGCGCGTGGGTACACACAAACAGGAAGACGTTTCAGCTTTTATGAAGGGAGGAGGGAAATTAAATGTGTCGCTGTCTTGACAGTCTGATTATTTTGTGACTAACGGACTACTTTAATAGCTTGTGTGGGGTAAAGATGCCCCCCCCCCCATCTGTTTCTTGGGTGGGAGAGCTTCGTAGTGAGTTTATTTTGCATCTCATAGGACTTCGAAATTCATAGCGTTGAAAGAAACTAAGGGCGAGAGTAGTTTCAGAGAAAAAGTTGCTTGGCAGTGTTGTTGTGTTGTATTTAAATGCCCCGGATTTCTCCTTTTTTTTTTTTTTGTTGGTTGCAGACGTTCGTCGAGTTCGTGGAATTGCCCGGCCATACAGAAGCCATCGAGTTGCGGTTGTTGGCCAGGGGACACCACTCAGTATACAATAGCCGAAATCCTATTGTTAATTACGACGTTACCTCCCTTGAATCGGGAACTCGTCTTTCAATCCATGTGGTAATGATTTTGGTGGTTCGTAGTTTTAACAAATAATAACAACTCTGTTTTTTGTCGTCTGGACGCCAAGCTATTGGTAAAAGAGCAGTTCTAGTCACTGTGGATCTTTTGCACGTTTTTCTTCCCTAAAGTGTGTGGACCGCACGTGGAGTTGTCGGAAAGCGTTTTGAGACAGTGCGCCATGTTTAAACTGTTCTGTAAGTCGTGGTGGTGTCAGGTTTGCTTTGGGAAAATTCTCGCGACGATAACATAACAATGTACACATTCAGCATATGCGCACACGTGGAGGAAGTATGACTATTTAATAATAGTGTACGTGTGCATTCATTGTAGAGTGTGCAATGTCTCCTTGTGACTTCAGCATTTAGACACGTCTTCCTCTCATTCAGGATGTGGAGGGTGAATGCTGCTCACATGCGCTGTACACAGTGCTGTCACTGATCACGGTCTTGCTATCAGCGTGGTTAATGTGTACCTGGCGCCTGAACAGAACACGGCAGTTTACAGGTGAGTGTCTAGTGCTTTTCTGCAGAATGTGTGCGCGTGTTTAGAAGCATATTTTGGGTTCATTTTCTGCGGTTTTCACTTATCAGTGCAATCCCAACTGCTGTCACCTTAATCCCAACTGCTGTCACCTTAATCCCAACTGCTGTCACCTCAATCCCAGATGTTGTCAGTCCATTAGGTATGAATGTAGCACGTCACAATATTGTTTTAATTACTAGTACGCCACAAGTCACGTTCTTTACGATCTACGTAACCCGTGATATTCATTATGAGCGCGTCACATGTAATATTCTTTCTCGGTGCGTCACGTGTAATGTTCTTTATGATCGCGTCACATGTTACATTCTTTACGAACGCATCAAGCACAGTTCCTGACCGCCATAAATGACAATTAAGAAACAATGACGATGAATTCTTCCACGCAGTGAGATGCCAATAAATCAGTTTTGTGACGTATGGGATCTCAGTGTAGTGTAACTGTTCAGTAAATTTCCAGTTGCGTGCACCTGAAGTAATTACATCTTTTTAGGGTCACTGTACTCCGTCTGTTGATGCTGGCCGATTTGCGTCCTTTAGCGTTGTCGCGTTCTTATTGTGAGGAGGTAAAGATGGTCTCAGTGCTTTGGACCGCACTGCGCTTATAGCGGGTATACGGAGATCGCCTTAGTGACATAAAGATATGTTATCAGCTGGAATTTCTCTACTTTTCGGAAATGTAGTGTTACGTATTGTCAGAACTACGCTTTTGAGAGTTACTCGCCAGGCCCTCGCATCCATCTTATTCAAACTAACAAGTCAGGGTGGTTCTTACGCGCATCCCTTAGAATGTACGGCGTAATTTCATGGATTAGTTTCGGCCGAAAACAAATTAAATTAGTTCAGATATCGTCTAACATTCTGGCGATGTTAACTGGTCAAGACCGATGGTTGTGTGATTACCGTGTTCCGCGGTTTCGGCAAGTGAGTTAATTTAGTTTATTAGTTTATAATTTAATTTACCAAGAGGGTTTTGGTTTATGGGCGTAATTTAGCAGGCGATTCTGAGCTGATAATCTTGGGAGTAATAATTAAATTCTTTTATTATTCGTTAAAACACAAAAACGCGCGCAGTCCTTGAAAGGAATTGCTGGACTTTGTCTTTGATCTAGTTCAGATCTCACTTAAAAACAGTGTGAAACATCTGACTGTGAACAAGATCTGTATAGTAAATTGATAAATGGCTGCACTGACAATCACATCGTGTTACTGTCCCACTGCGTCAATCGCGGCAGCTGAGGGTAAGGTGTTGGGTAGGGAATAGAAAATTCCCAGTAAAAATTGATGAACCTGATTATTACAGGGTACTGCGCTACTCAGGGGAGATCACTGGGCGAAACAAGCTTCCATTGATTTTTTACCTGCTCCTGTCACGTACGTAATGCGCACGCAAAACAAGCCTCGTGACGCATGCAAGGTGTTCAGATTTAGCATCTTTGTTCTTCACCCACTGTAGTGACTTTCTCAGGAATCACGTAAATAATAATTTAAAAAAACCCAGAACGACCGTTTGTTATTTTCGTCTTGCTGCTCGGTAGCTAGTCAGGCGGCAGAATTGTAGAGT
This sequence comes from Lanistes nyassanus, assembly GCA_004794575.1. Taxonomy (NCBI): domain Eukaryota; kingdom Metazoa; phylum Mollusca; class Gastropoda; order Architaenioglossa; family Ampullariidae; genus Lanistes; species Lanistes nyassanus. The sequence continues at coordinate 274,107 of SMGT01001152.1, read as the reverse complement.
TGTCGCCCCCTGGTAACTCAAATACCATTAGTTGCATCTCATATCCGCGCGTCAAATTCGCCGGGTGTTGCGGCTCCTGTTGCTAGGGAACTATCTCCGGGCAGTTTACAACGAGCCTGGAGGCTTTGGACTAATACGTCTGTGATTGTGAGTAAAATATCGTGTGTCGGGCCTGCACCTGTCGGGACTTTTACTTTCTTTTCTTTTCACTTTCTCTCTCGCTGGAAACAAGTTTTTTTCCCGCTTTCCTGTGGCATGATATAGGCTTGGTTGCAGACGACGACATGACGCCACAGGAACTAAGCAATCTAATACCTAAAGCCGAAAGTGTGTGTGGGTCTGTGTTATACCGCACGCCTGAACCGATCTACACCAATTTGAACGCGGGGGTTCCTTTTCACCCACAGATGGTCTTAGGTCATATTTCGACCCTGTACCTAGACTCCATTGCCAACGCTTTGGAGAACGTAGTCCAATAGAAATTTCTTCGGTTGCCGTCGCTTTAGAGACGGGCTTGCAGTGATTTTAAATGTTTTTGTAAAGAAAATGCGGTTCGCCGGCAAGGGACGTCACTGGTGTTTTCTTACGGCGGAATCATTTTTCTATCGAGTTTCTTCCCTTAGACCACACAATCCACGACTTCTTAACTGCTTGCAAAACCACGCGATATTTTTTAGTACTTAGCGAGACAATCGCTATTTTGGTGCATTCACTTGGATACACTTTTCAACGCAAACTTTTGCGCAGAATTCATACAGGATAGATTTCAGGTAGGAATCATTTTATTCTTTTAAAAGTTTTCAGCTTGCATTGGAATTATGTTTTTATCGCTTAGTTTTTTTCGACATTTTTTTTGGTTAAGATACATAGAGACCACGTGAAGTCCAGGCCTTCTTATAATATGAGATAAAACCATCTAGGCGCGTAAAGTGCACACAGTGACTCAATCTAGCACTAAATAGTAACAGTTTTTCAGTAAAAACTATTTTGATGTTCAAAAATTGATCTTTCGAAATACGTAAAGTAGATTACTGCACTTGAGGTAGTTTGCAAGCAGCATTTATTTCGATCGTGCCGAAATCTGTATTCCCATGAGTTCACAATGGTACCAATAGATGATAACCGTACGTCCAGACCGTGTTAACAAGTCGTGCACAGAACATCATTGTGCAAGGGAGATCACCACGCAGTATGGATCGGCGGAGGTGTCTTTGGGTGGGGGAAGGGGTGAATTTCCAGTCTCTTCCACCAGCTCCCCAATGTCTGTCACCATTACCAAAACAATCCTTGGCTGCCAATTTTCCTTGTGGACTCACGTGACCTGCAGCCCTGGGTTGTGCGACATCGCACTGCACTGCGACCTCGGGCGTATCGAAACGAAAGGTCAGCAACTGCGGCATTGTTGGTTTGTGGTGGTGTCCCCTTATCCCACATTTCGCAGGGAGCGCTCTAGTGAACTGCCAGGAGGAGAAAGGCCTCTAGGTCTTCTGAACTGCCTTTAGTCTTCTGACCTTTCCCAACGCTGTGCGTTCCACCACCCTAGCTTTCCGCCATACCTCCGGGTGCAGCTTTAATTAATTTGTTGTTCAAGAAGATAATTGCCAGCACTAAGAAACTGTAGTCAATAACCTAACTCCAGCAAAACAATGTCTGCTGTTGACATCTTTCCCTGCCCGCGCCTCTGGCTTGGCGCCCCATTGACCTTTCACTGGGAACTGTCACTGATTGCTGTCGCCGAGTACTGTTAATAGATCTCAGTGAATACTGTCAACTACTGTCACTGATTACCATCACTGATCACTGTCACTGAATCCTGTCACGACTACTGTCACCAGTTTTTACTGGTAAAGGTGCTACACGGAAAGTACTCTTTGTACGAAGGGGGAAAAGACTGCGTGGTGATCTCCCTTGCACGCTGATTGTTTTGTTTTGAAAACGATGACTTGATATTGTTTTCTTGTTTGAACCAACATTGTGATCTCGCTAGTGATGTCGATGGCTTGTCTGGGTAGGGGAGAACTGAGGCTGTTGCCTCCCTTCAGCTACACTGCACACACAGAAATCCTTACCAGCTGTATTTCCGAAATGTCGATCAGTATCTGAAGCTGCTTTGACGGAAAAGGAAATGTATTTTTCGTTGCTCACGCTGAAAACGCAGGTCTTCTCTCAGGAATATAGGAGCGTAAATATAAACCTTCTGAAGCCGAGTGGAAGTATTTGCAACTGACTGACATTATAAGTCGAACATTTAAAACGTACGTTTGATGACGCCATCAAGAGCGCAGTGCACGTCATGCTCTCGACAGTTCGCTATAAAGAGGAAGCAGTTTACACTGCTTAAAATCAAGTGTGATGGTGACGACGATGATATTGATGATGACGACACTGATGATGCCAGACGAAACATCGTCGCCCTGGTCTAAAAATAACCCCGTGGAAATGAGCGTGATTAATTTTAAAGGTGACACAAAGCACTAGTTATTGTTAAATTTACTGCTCGGCTTTAGCTGGACAATTTGAGGACCCAAAGGAAACGTTTCAAATTGCTGATTTTTTTTCAAGCCTACCCCCATCCACTCACCAACCAACCCAAACACCCACCCACCCACCAACTAACCAAAAGAAAGCAATCCTTATGCCTAAACACATGTTTTGACTGTGCATCAAAGGCGCACGTACGTTTCACTGCGAACAAAGCTTGGGCGACCTCGAGTCCGTTTCAAAATCGAGAAAACATCTGTCCTGGTATCTTCAGTTTGCCCAGAATCTGGATTGTGCGATCTGGGTTCGCTGCAGGAGGCCGGTCTAGTCAAGAATGTGCTTTAGTCTAACCTCTCACCTGAGTCACTGCGAGCTCACGGGGAGGACAGCGAGACAAGGAGTTCGACTCTGCTACATCTTCGATTTTTTCCCGCCGTGTTAAGAAGGGTTGCTAAGATCCTGGGTTTGAAACACTTGACGCCAGCGCCAACCTACGCTTTACAAAGCCCCCATATGACCTTGACAGATGAACAGGTGGGCACCAGGGACTCGCTATTCTCTGAGTGTCAGCTGGGGCCTAACACTGTTCTGTCTTCCAGACAGCCTGACGTTGCGAAACGATTTACACAGCTTTTTTCCCTTCCCGCACACACACACACCTCGTCTGTCTTTCCGAATTCGATTTAGGAGCCTTTTTTGTAGAGATGAAGATAAATTTTTTAAAAATCGGTTGATTTACACGAGCGTACGTTTGTCCTTCCGTTAGCGAGAGCTGTACTGAGGCATGTTCACTCTGTGCATTTTGCGTGAACCTGATGACGAGGAGACTCGAACGCCCATGCAGCTCAACCCAGATACTGACTAATTAGCATCGAGTCGGCGTTAGAGATGGTTACTGGCCCACAGTTCATCTTGGATTGTCTTGACGAAATGACTCGCGCAGCTCACGGCCCCACCTCCACCCTCCACCCCCAGCCACGATCGAGTGTTTTTAAGTAATGGATCTCCCCTACCCATTGCCAGCACAAGATTTGCACAATAGCAAGCACTTTTCGCCGACTGCCAGGCGAGTCACTTGAGTGTCTCCTTGAAAAATCAATACTTAATCTTATCCGGTTACAGTAGACGGAAATCGGAGAGAATGTGCGAGCAAGTTTTGTAGCTGTTACGTGTGGGCTAGATGGACTTCGCTTCCTGGCTGGCAATGCGACGCGGTGTGTCAGACTTTGTTGGAGAATGGGAAGAGAGTGGGACAGAGGTCGAGAGAGGTAACTAGCAAGCAAGCAATCAAGCAAGCAAAGAAACATTTAGCTGCCTTGTACGCTTCCTCTGTCAAATTTCATGGCTTAGGTACTTAAAAACCTGCAAATTCAGACATCGAGTATCGATAAACAACGCTATGTAAGGATATCAGTACCTTGTCTTTTTTCATTTTCCTTCTCCTATTTTCTACTTTTGTACTTTATTTATTTATTGTTGTGTGTAGGGTCCCGATGAAAGGGTAATGCCCCGAACCGTTGAATTTGTTTTAATGGTTAGCTCGGCTAATTCCCCTTTCACTTTTTCCCCTTTCACTGTGTTCTGCCGGCACACTTTTATGGGCGGTCAGCTGTGCATGTTGATTGAAACGGGCGATAGTTGTTCTCAGTTGATTGCACTCAAATTTAGTCGTTTACTCATAGGCACACCTTAAACACTGCCTGCCGATCTTATTTGGAAGTCTTCGTGTTAAGAGTTCTTTACAATGTAAAAACACAATCATCCTCATGAGATGGCGTCACAATCATTGTTGGGGATACTGCACAGAGCATGCCAGGATCCAACGCATTAGCTCTGGCGAGGGAAAACTAAATTGGTTTCGACAGAGCACAGCGTCGTTTGTTCGTTCACTTCGAAGAAAAGTGCATTCATCCCCCCCTCCGGAACCCAGGGAAGGGGGAGAGGGAGGGCTAAGGAATTTCGGAGGAACGGGTGCAGTTTTCAGGGCTGGACTAGGGGCAGTAACTGTTGGCGGTTTCCTTTCTTGGTAGTGGCCCTTTGGCGGTGGTAGAAGATTTTGACTACTTAGACACACCTTTGTGCGGCTAGGAAAGGTCTTGATGACCGTACCATTCTCTATTGCAGTCCATGGCAGATGGACAAACCTAACCAAGCTTCTGATCTACATTATCGCCTGCCTCATTGACGCTGTATCTAGAATCCCATTCTTTTATCTGCATTTTTTTAAGAGCGACCGTGACACGTCCCTTTCGAGGTGGCGGAGCGAGCGGCACAGGTTAATGGCTGCCGTTTAATAGGTAGCGAGAGCTTTACCTATCTTATCCTTTCCGAACACACTGCTGTAGGTGCACCTAGAGAATTGAGTGTATCGGGAACGGCTTGATCAAGGTAGACACGGAGGTTATCGGCCCCTGACGTGCGGGATCTTGGTCACGTGGTCGCACAATGGCGGAATGAGAACTCAAGCAAAGAGATACGTTTGGCTGCCTTTAAGGGCGGAATTCCTGTTTGTTTATTTGACGCGCGAAGAAGGTTTATCATAGGCGCAATAAATGCTTCCATTATTTCCATTGGAACTATTTGGTTCAGATTTATGTCGGTTTAACAAAATGAAGTTTTTCTGGTGTTATTCGCTATCATTACCCAAGCACTATTCTAATCTCGCTGTCTCTCCCACTTTCTTCCATATCTTGAGCTGCCCACCCCTAAACACACGTATAAACCCGGACACATCTCCACATAGTAGCTAGAGAACACACTTCTAACGTAACCCTCACAGATGTTTAAAAAGAAATCATATTTTCGATCTCCGTTGCTAAGCCAAAAATATCATGTCTGATTTCCAAGTCCGACTTTCACATCTCACTCTAGGACACCAGGAAGAGAGTAAAATTGTTTTTCACAGCAGGCTGGCATGTGTCCGCGTCATTGGACATTGCTCTGTAGAAAATAAGTTTCTGAGGGCGGGCCAGGGTGTCCTCAAAGATTTATCATCCAAGTGGTGGGAGGGGAGGGGAGGGTGGATTCGACATTGCTGTTGACGTGGGAGGCATGATGCGCACGTGCATGCCTAGATGAGGGGTAGGGGGTGAGGGGCTGGAGTGAAGAATCTGCAGCCATTGTTCGTCGTCGTTTTTATGAATTTCGGTGGCTTGGTCTCTAAAACGCCTCATCAACACGCTTTACAAGTGACCTCTAACCTGCCGATCAGTGACATTTCGTATTGCTTATAAACGCATAGTGTCAACGTCGTCATTATTGTAAAACAGTTGGTAAAGATACAATTTCTAACAGCACGAATCGGAAGGAAAAAATTCCATTACAAAACCCTTTACCAAATCAGCAACTATTTTAATTACAATAGGCAGGGAGGGAGAGATAGAGGGTGGGTGGGTGGGTTTTGGAAACGAGAACGGTTTCAGAAGTTGATATCGATTTCTGTTTTAAAATGACGGATTGCTCGATAGTTATGCGATGCAAAGCAATTAAACGCCAGAGAGTTGATCGGTTTAGGGGTCAAAAGCTAAGCACATCAACAGCTTCCATTTCTGATCAACAATCCAGCGTATTCTTTCTTGTGGCCCTTCGAAACTAGGTTCGGTAACTCTTGGACATGTGGTACTGCAGTTGTCTGGACTTGAGCTCATAAACTAGATGCATTGTTGGTGCTCGCGAAGCTGCGTTTGTTGTCCTTCGCGTTAGTGTTCAAGGCAACGGGAGCACAGCAGGAAGACGAAAATTAAGATCAGCAAGAAAGAATACATCAGAGGGATGCAGGCAGCTAGAGAGCGGATGGGGGATTCTGTTGTCGGAGTTTTGCCCCCTTAAGATACCGGTAACGAGGGCTTCGTCAAGAATCGGCCGATCTCGAATCAAGATTTTCATTCAACTCCATCACCCCCTGGAAACAGCCCCCTTAATGTGGCAGCTTACGTAAAAGCTTCATCAGGTGTATATAACTCGAGAAAGGTTATAAGGATTGCTTTTGAAAAGAAAAGAAAGGGAAGGATGGATCGAAATAAGAAGAAATGAAACCGAGTTCGCTGAGTCCTGAAACATTTTGCACTGAGAGGAGGAGCCTGTGCTGCGTTTGTCTGTATACACAACGAAACGTGGACGTCGGAATCATTGCGAAACTTATTTTTTGGATTGGGGGGGGGGGGGCGTAAAAATGCGGGATTATTCCTGCGATGACACTTTGAAAGAGTTGTCATTACTATCTTCAGCTATGTCGAGCTGTCGCTTTCAAAAGATGCAACGGCTGAAGACTTGTAACAGATTGAAGATGGTGACAGACGTGAAAAAGCGTCACATTTGAAATACTTGGTTAACACGGTGTCACCCATGATAGCGAGGTCACGGCCAGTTTAATGTTAATCACGCGACTGCTATTCAGAGTGCATACTGTGACAGATGTAAATGGTAAATATAATTTATTTGCTTTGTGGATGTGTGTGTATTTGGCCGAATTCCATTTTTCAAGTCCGTGCTTTCGAAATGAAATTAACTGTTAGGGTGAAAGAGGACGTGTATGGGATAAACATGTTATGGGCTGGTTGCTGGGTGCCAACCTGCTGGCGCTAATTGCCTCCCTTGCCGCTTGACAGTTTTAACTTTATGCATGATTGCCAGACTCGTGCACACATTCATGCACGCACACATGCTCAGGATCCTTATGCATCTGTGCTTCCGCACTCTTACGCACCTATAAACAACTTGCCTTTCTCGAAACTTTGCAGGACCAAACTGTTTTCGTAATTCAAAAACTCCTCCCTTAAATGCTGGCTTTAATGGCTGGAAAACAGCTGTGTTAAATTATTAATCACTTCCGGTGTCGAGCTTAATTAACTGCTTCCGTTTCCTTAGCTGCGCACTTGACCAGTGTCGACAGACTGCGCGAAACTGTCTTAAGCTCCAGTGGGGGGTAGTGTGATACAGTGCGACTACAACAAAAGGAATGGCCAACAATAATTCTGACCGCTTGCAGCATTTTTTTAAAAATTAATTTTAGTCGAGCGATTCTTCCATTTACTCACTTGGACGCTCATTACATTTACAGCTTATTGTTGACACAAGAATATAACATTTTTGTTGCACAGCAGTTTGTTGCAATATATTTTTTTTTACAGACCTTTATTTCGGATTTAATCGAACCAGTTGCAAGACAGAGACTGTGAAACGAGTTTTAAAGTGCACTGGGGAACTCGAGAAAGGTAATAGTCATAGAATGGAAATGATGAAGGTGAGTGACAGCTGTGTGAGTAATCAGATCCTATTTGAGAGGTGATGCTACAGGCAGTCCTGGGAGAATCATCAGATTACCGTGGTGTGCTAGACAGACGCCTGCGATCAATTAAACTTCCACGCATAGTGTTCACGACAGTCGGGTCGAGAGGTCAGGGTGTCTGTCTGCCGGACTGTTCGCTGGCGCTGGAGCGGTCCTGCAGGGAGATAACAAGACCTCGAGTTGTCTTTCTTTACGAAGACGAGAATCGTGTGAATCCCGAGCATGAAAACGCGCAGAATAACTGGAGCCAATCAAAATACAGTATCACGTAAAATATGCTAATCTCATAGGGTCACCACTGAAAACCTTGCAGTTTTCTGGAAGATCTTTACTGCCTATACCCCACCCCACCCCTCCCCCAACCCCCACCTATCCCCTACTCCTAGCCCCCACCCTAACCCCACCCCTTCCCCTAAATCCCCCTCCTCTCGGAACATCCCCCTCTCCCTCCCTTCCCCCCGCCCCTTGAAAGACCTTCGAAATATAGCTCGCCATTTGATTGGCTCCGCTTGTTACACATCGTAAATAGAGCTCGTCATTTGATTGGTTCCAGTTCTGCGCGTTTACAAGGTGTACCAGGGTGCGGGTTTCGGTTCTTCACTTTACATCCGGTTATTGTATCTTTGGGCAGTTAATGTCTTCGTATCGGGCCATAAGCTGAAAAGAAAGAGAAAGAAAAACAAGGAAAAGAAAGAAGTGAGGATGGAATGAAGGAAGGAAATAAAGAAAAGGTAGTAAGGAAGACGATAAAGAAAGAGAAAAGACAAAACGTAACTTTCGTCATACCCCGTATCGTCTTGATCCGAAACAAGGCTGAAGAACGGTTTTTGCCAGTTTCTTGACAGAAATCAGCTTCGACGATGAGCCTGTCACGTGATAGACACGACAAACCGAGGCACCTGTCGGATCCCGTTTGAGCGATCGAGGTACGCGTGCAAACAAGAAAGGTGTTTTGCATAATTATTCGCACGTCGATAACAATAGTACTTGTGAAAGCTGACTAAAATATCAGAGGCAGAATGGTGACGAAGATAAATATACCCGGGGATCACCTGTGGATGTAAACATGTGTTTATGCAGAGAGCAGGGATTGGCATTTACCTACAGATAACGTCTTTTCTATATGTGCTAAAACACGTTTCCAGAAAGTGGGCGGCCTACTGAAATGGTCGCTGAGTTTTAAAAATACATTTTCGCGGCAGCCTCTCCTAAACATTACTGCAGGCAGTGGAAGGTCACTTCCGGAATCGCTGTAGCAGTTTGCTGCGATATGTCACAACATACTTGTATCTGTGATGTCACAATGTACGTGTATCAGTGATGTCACCATGGTGTGTCAGTCTGATGTCACCATGGTGAATCGGTGCGTTGTCAACATAGTATATCAGTGCGAGTGTATCGTGCGGCTGCTGGTGACTCAACACGTACACGCAGGTGCAGGCAGTTCCGTCAGACAAACCGATCAGACATGCAGGGGCGCAACCACCAGTTCACGTGCGCACGCGAGAGGTAGCACGTGCAAACGTGGCTCTGACGTCGCCTGCTACACGCGTCCGGCAGCCTCCGCACGTGAAACCCCCGTCCCGCCGTCCCGAGGGGACACATCCCTCCCGTCCGGCCGTTAACGAGCGGGAGAATTTCTAGACGCTAGGAATGCCGGAGACACTAGGAAGTTACGGTGGCGCCCCCTGCCTGTCGAAAGATCGAACGAGGGACGAATTTGATTTTGATGACAGGAAGGGATGTAGGTAGACAAAGAAACATGTAGAAGACAGGGTTTAGTAGCAGCGAGGAAACACTCTAGGGATCATGGACCTGACCTGCCTAGCCTCCCTTGGATTCCTCGCGACTATAAATCGCGCGCGGCATCAGAAAGCGACCCAACACGCAAGGTGATGTCGGCAGACAGTCCGAACCTGTTGGGTGACCGTGTGGTTTACGCCGATGGTCGCTTAGACAAGGATCGGTCTGGAACTGTCTGCGACGGAAATGGACACAAGCGCCAGACACCTTGGACAGGTCGGCAGAAGCTAGCCTGGAGATTGTTATCCAGACAGAGTGGCAAAAGCAATTATTTCCTGCTACCTATCCCGACCTGAGAGTTGCAACTCCCTGCTGGTGGGCCGCAAGCACTTTTCTGGCATTGATGCCATTCGCTAAATGTACTGTAGTGTAGTGTGGACTGGAACTGGCATAAAACTATGCATATTTTATGGAGTCAGGCTGTCCTAGAACTTCTTTCTTCCTCATTTAGTCTCAATGTTAACAGTCTATCAAACTAAGTGTAACCTTCGTTAACGGCACCAGTGACGCGCTGTGACGTCACAGTAACGAAACGAAGTAGTGCATTTGTTGCCATCCATGATGTGGTTCTCTGTAAAAGTTAGCAGAGATTTGCATCAGACACTTAATGTCGTCTTCAAAAATACGCCGGTTACAGTCCGTGTCGGTCTTTATATTCGGTCTGCACCCAATGATCCATGCACAGTGCTAGAGAGAAACAAAGAGTGTTGGACTCGGCTGTCATCGGAGAGTTGGTTTAAGGGTAGACGTGCCTGCTGGCAGGGAGGGAGAGAGAGAGAAAGTGAGGAGCGGGAACGTTAGAACATGTTTTCGAGTTTCTGGGCTGTTAGTCTGGCTCCAAGGTAAACGCAGACATAGGTAAGAAAATACTTGGTTAGACAGGTGTGGTTAGGCATGAAGCCACGCCCCTAATTGCACATTGTGTGCACCGTGCAGCCAGGTTTCAGGCACGTTATCCGGATACTTGGCAGATACACTTTCCAGTCGGCATGTACGCGCAGGAGTGATGATCACCAGGTCGACTGTCACTACTTTGAAATTACTTCAAAGACAGAGAAAGTCGGAGGCAAGCTTTTGCCCGTGAGCGTAGACACACAGGTGGGTAACACTGCGCGCGCTGGCCTTCTGTGCCCGTGCAAATGATATTTTCATCAAGAATAGCATGGAATTCTTGCTCACAGGGAGCTGATGATTGTGTTATAGGTTAAAGAAAAAAATACACGTGCAGCCATAAAGTGCCCTGTGGGCATAAGCCTGGTTCTCTAAGAGCGGTTCTTTGAGACGACGTGAAAATTACGAATGATAATAGGTCTGTTCTCAACAAAGATCGCCTACAGTGGCGTCAAATGAGGGGAGTTTATAGGCTGCTTCTCAATAAAAGCGAAATGGCACAGTGGAATTTAAGTTGATGTTTATAATTATAAGTTGCTTCTTAATATCGCATGTCATGGGGTAAGCTGTGTGGTTGTTTACTGTGGTATTTTTGCCGACTGCAAACAGGCGGCTCAACAAATAGGCAACGTATAAAATATATAGTGAACACGCATGAGGTAATCATGAGATCTGAACCCACGACCCAGTATTCGGACAGCCTTTCTAACAATCACCGCCTATGGCGGTATAAGGGTTAACGTTTAAAAGCTGCTTACCTTCGCATGCAATGCTGGTTTATAAACAGTGTTGCGTTTTAATAAATATGGAATACTATGGCATAGCAAAGGCTAGTAACTGTAAATTGTTTCTCTGTAAGATCGGATCGTCTGGCACGGTTAAACATAATTTGCTGCTTGTGAAGGTCGCGTGCTGTGACGTAATAAAGTTTAACTATTGTAGGTCATTTCTCAACAACGATGGTATGAGTTAATAAAGGTTAAATAAAGGTTAAATCCACTGCTGTAGCATACTGAAAGTGGATGTCTGCGCTCGTCCCAGGAGCGAACAGCTTATTCGCCGAAACAGTACAGCGCTTTCAGAGACAGAAAAAAATCCGCTATTCGAGAATAAATTCAGTACCCTTTACATGCATACGGGGACTGCTGGAATGCTTTCCTGTTTTTTTCCTGTTTAGTTCTCGTGTCGCCATTTTCCTTGCTTGCGGTTCCATCAGTGTCGCGTCCGCCACTTCAGCCCTACTGCTGTGCAGACGTGTGCATGAATCTCGGCATGTACTTGAGGGAACCGCGCCATTCTTTCTTACATAATAGATCGTATTTGGGCTGAACAGTTCCGGGACCCACATCTCGATAACAATCGATGCTCGGAATCAACCAGGTTGGATTAACCCCTGATGTGTAGTGAAAACGACTGGAACAACAAAATTCAAGTATTGTAAGATCTTTTCCTCAGATGGCTGGTTGCTTTTTCTTAACTGCAGCACGTCTGTTGACTCTCACGTGCATGTTATTTTGCTCGCTGACGCACACACAAAAGAAAACTGGTGAAGACAGCCGAACGGCTTGAATCCATCAGACAAGACAGATAATCCATTAGTATTTCATCTCTAGCAATGGCGTCGGTGAAAGACGACATACTCGACTTGAAAGCTCGTTTTTTAGTTGATGTCGTAGCATATCCGGGTGCTTACGTCCATTGTAAGTAGTTATCTCCCTTGGCGCTGAAAGATTTGATGTGATAGTTAACTAGTTACAGCCACAGGCGACAATGTTTTGACAGATCAAAGCAGCCGCATTAGAAATAAAAAATGAGCCTTTTAAGTGGGGGGGGGGGAGGAGGTAGAAGTGGATGGCCTGCGATGGCCTGTAGATTTATTTTAAAGTTTTGTGCTATGTCGCTTCTGAAGTCGGCGATTACAGCGATTCACAAGGCTTCAGCGTCCATGAGTGATGTTCGTGGTGTTCATTTTCAACGAGGGATAATTTACAAGGAAAACTTTGCACAGATATGCTTCCCTTTCTTTCTTGCTTTGCTCATGTCTTCGAAATTGTTTTATAAAAAAAAAACTTTACTAAACACCCCATTGAGTTCCCTTCCCCCAGTTTTTATAATCAGTATTTTCTAAATTAATGACGCACAATAAACCCAGGCTTAAAATTGAATGCAGCAGCTGAGTTACGTTAACGGTCTCTGGCAATCAGCATTCAAGTCAGTGCTCCAGACAGGATTAATTAAAGGAGAATGGATTTAGTCATACCCCTGTTGAAAGCAGCAAATCCTTTTGGTGCAGTCTGCAAAAAACAGTGTATAATGAATATACATGGAGGCCCGCTCGTGTGTGAGAAGAGGAGAGAGAGGAGAGAGAAAAGGGACGATAAAGAGAAAAAGGAAAGTTATTTTCACAACAGACTGAGCTCTGCACGGATAACACCAGACGTTTGTATAACAGCGAGGAGTTAAGCTATCTGCGAACGCAGCGGAATAAGTAAACTCACGGGAGGCGGGCACCAAACAAACCAGCTTGGTGGGGGAAGGGGTAACAGATAACCCAGCGGTGGTAAAAGTTACCCCTGTAGTGGCAGCAGTTAACTCAGTGGTAGATATTTACCCACGGGCGGTAGCAGTTAACTCGACGAGATACCCCAGAACAAAGACAGGGGTGTGACAGCCACAAACGTACGACAGACCCGTAGTGCTGTTGCGAGCATGGCCGCAGTGTCTCGTGCACATGAAACGAAACGAAACGAAATTTTTATTCCAACGAGGCCAGGGCCCCTTCTGGAAGGGGGAAGTTTGCACAACATGAATAAGTACAGTGACAGTGGATACAATTCTATACCCAAACCAATATACCCGCACGGCAATTTAAAAAAAAAAGAGCTTATATGTTTTCAAAGCTTCTGAGCTTTGTATAGAAATACGGCAAAATTACAAACGACAGTTTTGCTACTAGCAGATAACAAAAGACCAAGCTTAAACCTTGATGGGAATCTAGTGAATTTAACAGGGATAAGGTCTTTTCTCATAGGTTCTAGAGTCGGGCAACACAAAACAAAATGCACCTCGTCTTCGACACCTGTATGACACAAGCGACAAACATTCACAGCGCCATTGGTCGTATATCTGTTTCTGTGCTCTAAAATGCCATAAATACCAAGTCTAAATTTTACCAATGCATTCATAACATGTCTATTCATACTCATGTGCACATGAAAGAAATGCAGTAATATATTTACTGCCGTGGTCAGACAAGGTTCATGACAATCTGTCGATCATGGCGCCAATTGTCATTAGACACAACGTGCAAGTGTCAGGCATCAGTTGTCAGGCATCAGGTGTCAGTCATTAATTGCCAGAAACACGGCCATTACCTTATTATAAAGCGATTGCCATCAGTCACTGCTTGCAAAACCAACGTAGGACAGTTCAGTTGTCAGCAGCATCCTGCTGATTGGATTGACCTATCTTCATTAGTCTAAAATGTTATCGGTAGTTGCACTGGGATTATTGGGTGGGGGCAGATACAGTGACGGCGAACGATAGTCATTAGGTAAGTCGTGACCTGCTGTGAGCGATAGTTATTGGCAGCGCTATGGAATAGTCTATAGCTACGATTGTGCTTATGTTACGACGTTCGATTGGCTGGGGCATAGGTTAAGCTGGTCCCCTTACTAAACGTGATTTTTGTAATGTTTTTGTCTGTTTGCTGTAGAATGAAGTCCCGTGCATGCTTGTCTGCGTGCGTGGGTGCGTGCTGGCCTGTAGAAAAATGGAGATCTCTACAATACAGTGCGGCATGTTACTTGATGCGCTCATTAAACTTGTCGGAGAACATGAAAATTTTCTGACTTGAGGGTCTACACTCCAAACAGGCCACTCCTCTCCCATCCAAACAGAAGTTCATCTTGGCATGTATTTAGCTGAAATGCGCTGTACCCAGACCCTTGGGCACGTGACAAGAAAAGTGGGTGCGCAGTGATGAGCGAGGACTGGAGAGGAGATGCAACCTCATATGCCCAAGTCTTATCGGCGCGCGGCCATAACTGAGATGGTTACGAAGCGACAGCTTTCCTCTCCACCCATTCTTGGCCGTCAGAGTGAACTTGGGCTCTGTTTGTAATCCGCCGCGGCTGTATGTTTTGAGCATTTTGGCTACGAGTTTGTTTTGGTGGAGGTTCGTACAAACTGACGTTCAGCGTATCGACTAACCATATTCTTTCTCTAGCCCCCCCCCCCTCAGGTCTGTCTCTCACACACTCACACATCCACCCTCTCTCTCCTTCTTACACATACCCACGCTTGCACGCACCTTTTCTCAGACTCAAAACAGACTCTCACACATACTCTATTCCTGCCACTGCGTTCTTCCGAGGCACTCTCGAGACCTAAATGTCGAAAGCAGAATCACGAGGAAGCCTGCTTTCTTGTGATGTGAAGACCAGGCAGCAATGTCAAGCGGGCCTCCCCTTCTACAGTCAGCCGTTTGACATTGTGAATCTAGTGAATATTTCTCCACAGACAGGCCGTGATTCACGCTACCGCCCCCGATTTTAATACAAACAAGTGGTGGCGGAAAATTGGCAGAGCGCGTTGACTTCGTCTTCCGTTTGGGCGGGGCTAGGTCAGGGCTCTGTGCACTGCACGTAAGGGTAAAGAGGTCACGACCTGAGGTCGACCCAGTCGTATTCATGAAGTTAAAGAGATCATGATATGAAACGCCACAATGCGCAGACGGATAAGCTTTGTCCCGAGATACTGTCATACCTGTGCAAACACTATACTGGATGACTGTTAGAACTAGGAAACACTCATTTCTCATGTTCAAGACCTCAACACAACACGCGCGTGCGCCGTGAGAGTATGAAGATTATGACTGACGACGCACGCAATGGAAACAGACGAGGAGATGAGCATACTGACCAGTTACCAGCGACAACAGTTTCACAGATGTAGACACCACCAACACACGGCCTTGTGCACGGTTCCACAGATTTAGACACGAGCACCACATCACTTTCTACACTGTTCTACAGAGTTAGCCACAACCAACACACCTCCTTGTACACTGTTCCACAGATATAGACGCCACCGACACACGGCTGGGTACACGTTCCCAAAGATTTAGACACCACCAGCACCTCTGACACTGTTCCACAGATTTCTGCACGCTGTTGGATTAGTTCTTTCATACGACTTAGTCGCACTGTCTGCACGAGGCTTTAGGCACTAACGGTGAACACGTATCTGGTGGGTTGAGGGACGGGGGGTGGAGAGTGGAGGAGGGTGGAGGAGGGTGCAGTGTGAGCGGAGATCCTCTGGACTGTAGAAGTTTGGATGCCGAGAAACTGTTGTGGCTTTTAGTAAAATTGGCTGTCCGCTGTAGTACGGCCTTTTATGGATGTAACTCGAAATGGGGTTATCTATAATGCTAATTACTCAGATATAGACGATTATAAACACAAGCTCAAAATAATAGTCGTTGCGAGAGACGGTATAGACAACTGATGCACACCAGCTTAGACTAATAATCCCTGCAACAGATAGTAGAAAACGTTCTTAGAATGACATTTATCGCCCTATGATACTATGAGTGTTAAACATCGGGTTAGATCGACTGCTGATCCCAGCGTTAAGCTGGGGCTAATACTCCATTACTTTGACTGTTGCTCCAAGCAGCTTACAAGAAGTTTAGGCGCTGCAAGGGTTAATACACACCGGATAGAAACGTTTAAATGTATGTCGCTGCTGCGCCATATCCTTTGTAACGCCTCATATTCCTGTGAGCTGTTGGTTGCGAGAACCGAATTTTTTTCCTCCCGGAGTCTAAACAAAGTCTCAAACAGACGTTAGATACGTATAGATATGTTAGATATGTAAGAGCGAGAGAATTGTTTAGCGTCGGCTAATCCACGATATGTCTGCGTAAGCAACAGATATCTGCTAAGCACGCACATGGGAACTTCATTGCGGTTTATGAACGTTCCATACAGACAGCTGTTAAACAGCAGAATTAATGAAAGGCCTTCCAGAAAGTAAGCATTTACAATCTTCTGATCCTAGAGTGCCTAGAGAAACAAAGTGGGCGAGGTACTAATTGCATTTTCGTTAAACAAATTTTCTGTTAACATGTCGAATTCCATGAAGACATGCCAAGCCACGGGCTGTGGTGGAGACATCATGGGGACACGGCACAGGGTCGGGTTGAGTGAAGGTTTGTACTTCGTTTCACCCTAGCGTTTTACAAGAAATTTATAAAATTAAACCCAACAGTTCTTTGTTTTCGAACATTTACCTACACAGGAAAACGCTTCGTCACATTGAGACGCAGTTGCTTATACGTCGTCAAGGTTACAACCAATGTGAAGTGAGTAGCAGCAATTGAAAATACTGCACGCGTTAACATTCATCTGGCGGTCGCTTATTAGACTACTCACATTTGTGTGGTTGTGTACGCTTGCAGTATGAAACGCATCGTTCACAGCCTGAGAAGTAACTTTGAGCCATCTGTTTGACTGAGGTACCTGTTTGTCTGAGACTTTTTTGAGACTGAGTCTGGGAAAGAGGGTTTGTAAGGGAGTGGAAAGAGAGGGAGAAAACACGGCGTGTTTTAATGTGTGTGTGCGCGTGCGCGCGTGCGTTTGTGTGTGTGTGTGTGTGTGTGGGCGTGCGCGCGCGCTTTTGTGTTTGTGTGTGCTTGTTTGTGTGTGTGTGTGTGCGTCGGTGTGGGTGTTTGTGTTTGTGTGTGTGTGCGTGTTTGTGTGTGTGCGTATTTCTCTCTCTGTGTGTGTGCGTGTTTGTGTGCGTGTTTCTCTCTCTGTGTGTGTGTGTGTGTTTCTGTGTATGTGTGTGTGCGTGTGTGTGGTGTGCGCATATGCGCGCAAAACAGCAGAGAGAAGGCAGAGAGAGAGACGAGAGGAGGAAGAAATCCTTGACACGAACGTAAAATAACCTTTCACCCTGTGTTAGCCGCTCACTGCATTGGATTCGGATATAAACAATTCCAAGAGAACTTTTGATTAAATTACAGAGTTCTGCGGAAGGGTAACTTCCATCATGTAGAGCTTATAGAAAAAATTCTGATTATGTGTCTAACTATAATTATAGCAACCAAAAACTTTTCTCTCTTAGAGAATGTGCACGTCTTTAGATTTTATTTTCTTCGTTTCACGCAGTATCTAATATCGTACAAACACTTCTGCCCTTTGCAGTAAAAGACAACAGGATTTTAAAAAAATGAACAGAGCATTTAAATTATCGAGGTGCTGAATACACGAGATAGTCTTAATATTGCACAAGTAGGACAGAGAAGTGCTGGTGAAATGTGACAGTCCTTCAAATGCTGTCTAAATTTACACACACACACACACACATACACACAAATACTGTACGCACGATGATCGGATTGCTTTAAACACCCCGAGTAGATAAAACAAACAGGATAATAATGAAGTGGAGTCTTTTTCCAGACGTTGAATTAAGTAACCATAGCGACAGTATTAATGGGACGGTTTTTAAAACGGTGGATTATTTGGACGATGTGCATGGTGGTGTGACATTACTCGATACTGGCACACCTGCATTGTCCGGCATTTATCGGCATTAGTTCTTCCGATCTATATCTGTCTATCCAAGCCGATGGCTGTAGCCCTTCTCAGTAATCAGAGTGTCGTCTGTCATCTGACGTCTGCCCTAACGTCTGTCTTCTCTGTTTATTCCTCTGTCACATCTCTTTTCTTTGTGCGATCACTGACCGATTCTCTCTTCCGTGGCTGTCGATATCTGTTCCTTTTGAACGTCTCAAATACAATAAACCGGCAACCTTTGACCTCCGAACTTGATTGACAGGGCAAATGTATGTTTTGAATATAGCACTCGGTAGGATTTTCGTGTCTGTGACCTGTACAGGGATTTCATTTTATGGAAACAGACATAAACGCTCGTGCAGCTGACCCCAGTCGCTGTTAAATAAGAGTGACAGGGTACCTGCATGAGCGTTCATTGCTGCTCTTCCAGTCATAAGAGCGGTCGTAAGTCTCATTCGTCCAGTGTATTTTACGTCCACCTTTACGTATGAACAGGAGACAAGAACGTCTATGCAAGCCAGCCCATGCCTGTTCCATCAGCCCAGGGGTGGTTTGCATAAAGTTCTTTTCCCCTGTTTATTCGTAAAGGTGCACGTAAAATACATTGAGCGAGTGGGCCTAACGACCACTCTTATGACCGGAAGTGAAGATAAGAACGCTCACTGAAGCCAACCCAGGTGTTGTTCATAACTGTGGTGGTCACAAAGGATGCAAGTCAGGGAACAAACTCACGTTTCTACTTCCGTGTAGCGCGCCTCTTTGCGTTTGTACAAGATGTGGCTTTGTTTCCAGGCTGGCCTGCACGAGCGTGACACTTCCGCTGAATAGCTTCAAGTTTCTGGTAAAACGCAGTGGTAAACTACATATTACTACATATGCTCTGATTTTATACAAGCATTCTGCATAAAGGAGCAACAATGTTTACTTTGATAAACCTACCGAGTTGCTGATACTTTTTTTTTGACCAACTGTGCACAACTTTTATGTGTGTTGACGCCACAGTGGAAATGGCAGAACGTCCATATCAGTTCAGCCCGACTTCCCCTCGCTCCCAGTTACCCGCTCTTGGAAATGGCTCCTGGTTTGGGCGGGAAATTGGATGCCGCCATATTTCAGGCTTTGGACATAACTCACGGTTAGGATGGATTGTCAGAGGTCCGACAGGGTGAAAAATTACACCCGGAGTGTTTCTGTGGCCCGATCCTGACTTGTTGTTGGACCGCAGTCGTAAAAAAAAAACACCTGTCCTTGAAATCATTCTTGCAGCAAGTGTTTCGTTCAATTAACAGATTTCCGGCTGAGTGGGAAGAGCAGACGGCGTTGGCCGTAAAGAATAGATGTTGGAACGGGAAGCTTTATTTTTTTAAATCAAATGTTTCGAAAATATAGCAGTAAAGGGCCAAGCAGAAACGGTTGAAAGGGCAGAGTGAGCGAGTCAGCGAGCGAATGAGTGAGGTCGTGCTTGTAAGGAGGGAGTGAGGGAGGGAGCAAATTGAGTGACTTTTAGAACTAGAAAATGCATCTTCTTTCCTTCATTACAGCGGGAGCTGAAAGGGATGCTGGGTAGGAGGGAAGGAAGGAAGAAGGGGTGGGATGGAAGCCACTGGAAGGTTTATCGTGACCGTCTGGTCGCGCCGTCCTGGCCTGATCAGTTCAGTCATGAAAGGCTGTGAGTGTACAGCCACACCGCGCGCAGATTAGCAAATCCACTCAGAGGGGGGCACCAGCAACAATTCCGTCAGCCAATTCTTCCTTTTCGCCTTGCGAAATAGTGAGAAAAAATAAAACATTACAAATTGCCCACGCCATTTCATCAGAGCCCCTATCTCCAGCGCAAACGATAGTTAAAAATGTTGTAGGGGAATTTTCTTAACGTACAAAATTGAGCATACATAAAAAGTACTTTGATTTAGAATTAAAGTTTACAACAGAATGGATAGGATTAGTTCTACTTCGATCTGCTGGCAAGAACACGTCTGTACATAGATGCGCGAACTGGGAAGTGTAAAACATCCAGGAAAATATTCTGCTGTTATGTACGTCAAAGATGACTTGTTTTAACTAGATTTTTAAATTAAAATACTTTTAATGTGCTCGCATAGCATCAACTGATGCAGTATTGACAAAAGATGTTCTCACCCAAAACAGCTTTTGGTGTGATGCTTGAAGCTTATTTTGAACCGCAGGCGTGCTGACGCTAGAGTTAAGGCCCCTGCGCTGACGTCTAACAGTTTTATTTTACTTGTGAAGCCACCATCGAACGAAGACTGTGCCGAAACAGGTTTATTTTAGCTCCGCAGACACTTAAACTAACAGTCCTGTGATGACTGGTATACCAAACGTAAATGCATGGGAGTTTGTTCTGGCTGCGGCAGTATTTTGTGCTGTAGAAAGACTGCAAGATTTCTTTTTTGCACGACCAGCTATGCGTCTTACCAAGGCAAGGCAAGGTTTATCCTTTACGCAAAGATACGTGTGGCATTATGAACAACACATTACGCCTTTACAAGATCACTGCTAAATGAGTCTTTGCTTTTAAACTGTTGAATATATAATATATAGACAACCAGAAAATGAATTCTTTCTCGGCTACATAACTACACAAGGATCAAAACCAGAAACGCTATAGTGATACTGATAGGCTACCAAAAGTATCGAGCACTGCATAAATAGTTCTTTTTTTTAGCATCATTAATGAACTTGTGGGACCTAGTTCATGCGTTCATGTTTTTCAGTAGCTCAGCAAAAGCAGTGCAACTGTGTTTTAAAGATAACTGCCTGATCATCTTTTCTTCTGCACACGTCCTATCGTTCGTACGAACTGTCTTTATGGCAAGTCAGTCAACTCTTTAACCCGTGTGGACTAAATAGCGTTGATGTTCATTGAAACAACAAACAAACAAATCGTTGAATATGCTTAATTGTGTTAACCCGAGCTGTTTTCTTTAGTATCGCATGCGTCGAACACTCGCGTGATGTCAAGGGTGAGCGTGAATACACTTCAGTACGTCTGAAAATGAGACGACGCTCGCTTAACGATTGGGACGCATGCTTGAAAGACTGCGGCAAAACAGTTGGGCAGCAGCAGTCCCCGGGGGCAAGTAGGTTGGTGGTGGTCCGTAAATACTAGACTGCTTACCGACACCACAATCCCTCGTGGATGCTCGTGGGCAAAAGTTTGTCCAGGCCCGGAGGAGGCTGTCGGTTTATTGGGGTGGGGCGAGGCGCAGAAAGGGAGTCGGGATAAGGTCACAAAGCCCAATAAAATTGCCAGCAGACCAGTAGATATGTCAGTCTCTGTGGCCCAGTTAGAACAGCGATTTAGTCTCTCTTTGTCGTCGAGTTAACGCAGATTTTTATTTTGACTGAGAGCAGTGTGCGTCAGATGCAGTAGAGATCAGCTACCGACAACATAAAACCCCAGTATCCCCTTCTCTTTTTTTAAAAAAAATTAAGCACAGGTATTCTAAGCGAATAATTATTGTTTTGACGTACACGTGAAAAGGTAATCTTGTGATCATGCGCGTTAGACACTGCTGCTGCAGGAGAAGTGGCAGAAAAAAAACGAAAAGAAAAGAATAAAGAAAATAAAGAAAGGAAGGAAAAAGGGCAAAAAAGAAAAAGGAAAGAGAAAGAAAAGAAAGACAACGTGAAACATTCCAGGGTGTTAATATTTATCAGCAGGACACGCGATGTAAATAGATTATAATCGTTATTAGTACATAGAAGATCTGCATAAAAGAATGGTATGTTAAGAAGGGAGGTAAGTAAGCGAGGAACATGAAAGGAAAGATTGGTTTGACATTTTGTAGCTTATGACATTAAGATGGAATGTAGTAATCACTGGGCCATGAACCCCACAACAACGACAGGAATGTGGCGCTCGTTAGATTGCTGTGTATGCTTGGCGCCGTGGTCGGCGCACGGATAAGCACGCACGCGACGCTTCAAGCAGACAATACAGAGACGCCCCCCCCCCCCAAAAAAAAGGCCAAGCAAACAAACAAGCAAATGGAACTCCAAACACTACCTGCAGAGAGCGATAGTGCTCTTGTTTTCCTGCCTAATAAACAAATGTATGAGGTCGTAGACAGATATTTGAGTTTGTAGATAATCTTTTGAGTTTTGAGTACACGAATGCTGTTTGAGGGATAATACAGAAATGTGTGTCGTATAGACATAGATACATGCATATACATAGGTTGTGTGGAGTTTTCAGTCGAGATAATAGGGCGTTCACTTTCGTGGATTAATGCATGAGCTGATACAGAGATGTATGAACTTGTCGAGTGAAGGACCTGCACACAAAACTGTCTTAAAAGAAACACAACGAAAACAACAATCAGGAAAAACAACAACAAAGCAAGAGAAAAACAACTCGCCAAACAAACATAACTGAAATTGTGGACCAATAAATCTCACCTTTAAATATCTTCAGTATCCCTTACACAGCAAGATTCCCAGAACGCGAGAGGCTGTCACATGACCGGTGTTGCCCTGTCTACCACTCGTGGACGTGTTCACATTGTGGTTTTTCTTCTTCCGGACTCCGTCACGCGTCACAGCGAATCCTGTCGAAGTTCCTTCCGTACGGACAGTTTTGTTCGACCCCCTCACTGTGCTTTTCACGCCAGCGCGCGCGCACACGAACACACACACGCACACACATCCACAGCAGGTTATGCAGATGTTTTGCTGTTGACAGAAACACGGTCAGGTAGTTCCCTTTTCCGCCCCTCGATCTGTGCGCACGGCATCAAATCCGCCCGCTGGTCGCGGCGCGTGAAAAAATCCACATCCGTCGGGAGTTGACGTTTACCTTGGAAGCGAACCACTCGTGCTTTTCACTCCAGTCAGTGTGCGGTGAACTTTTCGGGACGGAATTGGCTCCAGCCGGGCATCTGTCACCCGGGCAACTTGTCTAGCAGTCGGACAGCAGAACTTGTACGCGGCAGCCAGCCGTGCGGCAAGGCAGGACGCATGTCACCAGAGCGGCTGGGACCGCCTCCCGCGGTTCGGGCGCGGCGTACGCACGCTGCTGTTGGCGCATCTCGATGCAGCACTGCCACTGAGCGGATGCAGCGAAAACCAGGAGCAGTATCGCGGGGCAGCGTAAAGGGGGCGCGTACTATAAAAGTGACGCACAGCAGCGGTGCCACGACGATTGAATCCGCCAGCCAGCAAGTGTCAGCGTGCGACAGTGATGCAAGCTTGGCTAGGAGGCTGGCCAGACGCGGACGAAAGGTTACCTGGGTTTAGCGACTGCAGTCTCGTGTGAGCGTCGAGAACAGACGTGTTGCCGGAAACTTTCGCATCACTAAAGGGACACTGTTCTGTGGACTTGTTGCCTCAGAAACTGCCGACCCGTTTCGGCCGCCCACTGCCATTATTTCCAGCAGCGTGGACTGCTCCGATCTGGTGAGCCGGGGGCACCTCGCACAAGGTTCGTCTGACTTGACCACAAAAAATCCCATAGGACGTTCCATTCCAATGATCATTACTTTTGTTTTGAAACGACGACTTGATCTACATGGACTCCTGCTGGTGGGTGCTGACGTTCACTTACGAGAGGGAAAAACAAACGTTTAGGACATCAGCACTTACCTGGTCTGAGGTCACGTGTGTCACGTGAAGTGTGTCGCGGGACGATTAATGGACTTGGCGTGAAATTTGACGGAGAAAAGTTAGCGTTCAGGTCCAGTGCGGTGATCAGGTGAAAGGAGATGACACCTGTTCCGTCCGTTCGGGTGGTAAGTGCTGCTTGTTTCCTTTTGTTTTCGGCGGGATAGATTTTGAGACTTGTCACGGAGCAAAACGTGGGGGTGCGGGGCTTGATGCGAATGACAGGTGTTGCGCCAAGAAAGACGTGTTGCTGCTGTGGGGGCAGTCCGCTGTGTCGTTAAGCACCACAGGGTGACTCTGGCGGATTCATCTCCACAAGTGTAACTCCCACTGCCCCCCCCCACACCTTCCGAATATTTTGAATGGGGGCCTGGATAACTCAGTTAATAGAGCTGCGGACTAGCAGGTGGAAGGTTGCTGGTTCGAATCCTGGCGTGGCCAAGGATTATTTCCTGGAGTTAAACATTGTGCAAACTCCACTCTGCCATTCCCCGCACATTAAACTGCCTGTCCGCACTGACCATCTTACTGTAGCCGTCAGTCTGGTGGTTCTTTCAGTGTATAGCTTAGTAATAGGACCCCATCCCCGATAGTGTGAAATCACCGCAAGGTGGAAGCACTGTCCGTCTAAAATAACCAACCATGTTTTGAATCCGATATGCAACACTGTTCTTGACAATTTTCATGAATGCGAGCGATGCGAGCACTGCTAGGTAGTGACGTCAAAGCTGGGGTCAACACCAGGTGCTGTGATGTCAGTACCTAACGTTACTTGCGTCTCTCGGGTCCCTAAAACTTGCCTGAGGTATGCACGACCAAGGCTCGACGAAAGGTGAAATGGAGGGAGGGAGACAGTCGCCAAAGGTGAAATGTCAGGCAGGGAGAGGGAGGTGTGTCGAGCATGTTGACACAGGGTCCTGTCGGTGCGCCTTCGCACGACAGCGTCGTTACTAACTGATCTTGGCCTCGAACAACTTGGTGGGATGGGATGGGCGGTAAGGCAGCGGGCAAGGACTTCCCTGGTTACTAGCTTAGACCTCCTGGGGGAGGGGCGGAGGGGGGCAGTGGCTAACCCACACGGAGTACCCTTCGCCAGCATGGACGGGAGCACTGAGTGCATCGGGGGTTGGTGCTGGGGAGGGGGCAGTGGGAGATGGTGGCTTCAAGGCCAGGGGGCGGGGGACCACGTACCCATCGCACGCGAGATGCGAATAAAGAAGTACGTAATTTCGGTACAAGTGCACTAAGTGTCCGTGTTTACGTCCTCAGTAGTCGGCTGATAAGTTTGCTTTTGTTGGAAGTGACACTGACAGCCGTCTTTTCAGGACCGGGCCAGCGACTGTACAACTGGCGGAAGGAAGTTGGGGAACTGTTGTGCCTGGTGAAAGTGAAAGTATTAGTCCTTGATGTTCTGACTGATAACTGAAAGAGCATCACGGACTAACTCTTTCACTGAAAGTTGATTTATTTTCCGACGACAGCGACCTCGGTGGTCTAGTGGTTAAGGCATCCGCTTCCGAGGTGGGAGGTCGGTGGTTCGCATCCCGGCCGAGTCATGCCTAGATTTTGGCAATCTAGTAGCTACAGGGAACAGTAGTAAGACTGGTTGGCCCGTTGTCAGTATAACTGACTTGGACTGAAGCCTGTGTTGCGACAGGAGTCGCTTTGGCTAAGCAACACCATCCTGATATGCACATAGTTTGCGGCTGGACGTTAAGCAACAAACACCCCCTCCGACGACAGCGACCCGGCATGACCCGCACTGTTTGAATTGTTACGTTGATACTTAAAAAAGCTAGCCGAGTTATTCTTTCCAAACACGTTCTGGTGCTTAAAAATGTGACGAATTACATCACGGACTATAATAGCGCCTTGATGGAAACAAACTGTAATTCCAGTTGGAATTGGGCGTATTTCTTGTCCCTGTTTATTATTGCGTTAAGGCATCTGTGCTTGAGTGGATGGGTTCGATTATTATTCGATTTTTAAAACTTTATACTGCTTTATGATGTTTTACGGTTGTTAATACGCGACAATATACGCTTCTCTTGCACATTAAAAATCACCTTGAGTCACACTAAACGCGTACATGGCGGCAGCAGGCGAGAAATGCTAATACCTTGAAAATGTAATTAAAGAGAAACTTAACCCTAGAGGCAATTTGAGATGAATTCATAGATATTGATATTGTGAGTCTTGTCAACCATAAATTTCAAGCTGCATCAGTACTATTTCCATACAATTCACGTTTTAATATCGATAAATAGTGGCACACGGACGTCGCCATGTTGTGGTACTCTTTCGCGAATGAAAGCAAAATATCGCTGCTGTCGTCTGGTCTGGTGACGTCAGTTCTCCAGAAGCATTCTTCAACATGCCACAGTGCATTCGGCTGTTTCAACGAACAGTGCAAATCGTTTAATGTAGACGGAAGCCACAAAAGCTTTTTTGGGATTCCAAATCCAGAAAAATCAAAAGATTCCTATGCACTTTGTAAAAAGTGGCTTGAAAATTTAAAG
>SMGT01001152.1:220076-238743 GCA_004794575.1 Lanistes nyassanus | reverse complement strand
ATTAACGGTAGTGATTCATAGAAATATAACTCCAACATAGGTTCTTTATCAATGGTAGTGATTCATAGAAAGATAACTCCAACATAGGTTAAACGACAACCCCAACAAAGTACTGGCAGCGCTAGACACAACCGTATGCTGACGTAAGCAATCAAGGGAGCCTATCGTACCCATACACGTAGCAAAGAGAGAGTCGAAAGTAAGGAACGTGGCAGATCTTCAAAAAAGATCTGCCCTCCCTTTCTTTTAAACGACCCTAGTCTTCACACGGCTAGCCCCTGGTGTACCACGTGTGCATACAGCGAATCCCTAATTTATATCGTCAGCTCGCTCACTAAGCGTAAACTAACAATTGGGATTCGACACAAACACAACATAGGACAATTACATGGAATCCTCAGGGTGCACAATATAATCAAACAAGAACAAATGAGGACAGATATTGGGTTCTTTATCAACGGTAGTGATTCATAGAAAGATAACTCCAACATAGGTTCTTTATCAATGGTAGTGATTCATAGAAAGATAACTCCAACATAGGTTCTTTATTAACGGTAGTGATTCATAGAAAGATAACTCCAACATAGGTTCTTTATTAACGGTAGTGATTCATGTTTAGCGCTGGTAGAGAGTGGCGGGAGAAGTTTACTGACGCGTTTATGATGAAGTAATTGGGTGCCTCATGTCGCCAACACTTGTTTTTCTTCTGCAGTTTGAGATTTGCTTGCATTTACTGTATGTTAGTGAAAGAAATAGGAAAATTCTGTGACAAAATCTTGTGATCACCGATCTCTCTTGTTGACAGACCTTGTGATCTAGTGATCTCTCTTGTTGACAGACCTTGTGATCTAGTGATCTCTCTTGTTGACAGACCTTGTGATCTTATAGTGATCTCTCTTGTTGACAGACTTTGTGATCTTTTAGTGATCTCTCTTGTTGACAGACCTTGTGATCTTATAGTGATCTCTCTTGTTGACAGACCTTGTGATCTAGTGATCTCCCTTGCTGACATATCTTGTGATCTGGTGATCTCCCTTGCTGACAGATCTTGTGATCTAGTGATCTCTCTTGTTGACAGACCTTGTGATCTAGTGATCTCTTGTTGACAGATCTTGTGATCTAGCGATCTCTCTTGTTGACAGACCTTGCAATCTAGTGATCTCCCTTGCTGACAGATCTTGTGATCTCCCTTGCTGACAGACCTTGTGATCTAGTAATCTCTCTTGCTGACAGATCTTGTGATCTAGTGATCTCCCTTCATGACAGATCTTGTGATCTAGTGATCTTTCTTGTTGACAGATCTTGTGATCTAGTGATCTCCCTTGCTGATAGGCCTTGTGATCTAGTGATCTCCCTTGACGACAGACCATGTGATCTAGTGATCTCTCTTGTTGACAGACCTTGTGATCTAGTGATCTCCCTTGCTGACATTTCTTTTGTGGAAAAAAGTCAGACTTCTGATGCCTTTGAAATTACCAAGCGTAATCAACGTTTTATTCTTTCAAAATAATTCTTACTCGTGACATTTTCTGGAAGCCATCACAAAAACGTTTAATACGTTAATCATGGCCGGAGGCCGTTAATAACGCTGGGCACTGGGATCGTAAGCGAAACAGAAAACGGAGCGAACCCTACATGAAAAGGATATCACGGACTGGCATTCCCTTTGATTCGTCGAGATAATGCCTTCCGATCTTATTATGCATCATATTACAGGTTTATTGCTGGGGTAATGTCATACCACTTTGTTATGCTGAGTGATGCTGCCTTAAGATGTGAAAACTTTTTGCTTACAAGAGGAAGCTAAATACAATAAGCTTTCTCTCGCTCGCTCGCTTTCTTTTTCTCAAACATTGGCACTGCTGGCTTGTGCAGAGATAAGCCAAGCGAAAAGAATGTACTTCTGCCAATTTCAGCAAACATTTTGATGGTCTGGCTCCCTGATGTCGCGTGCAGTGCAGAAAAAATGACGTTTGGAGAGGGAATATTCGTAGCCATATAGTCTATGTTAACAGATACATCATAAGCTTTGACGGCAAGAGTGACCACTGTGCAGTCGTGAGTACTTTGTTGACGTTCTCGCATGTCGTGTCGCGACGTCTGAGCATTCCCATCATGCAAGATGCTGGAGGATTCCCCGTCTGACAGTGAACTAAAAATGAATTCAGAGGAAATTTCGCTGTTTACTCTTGATATTCGTGCAGTTCTGTTTTGTTTCACGAGCGATGACTTAAAAGCAATCGACATTCACAGGAAGGCCTGACGTTTGACTGGTGTAAATACTTTTTTTTTCGGCCCACGGTTGTCGCTAGCGGCAGTACAGACACGTGTTTCGATTGATGGGCCGCTTGTCGCAACTTGAAGTTCTCAAGACGGGTTTTGTTTCCGCACTTCTGCCAGAGCGAGCCAACCGGCCGTGGAAAATAGATAAAAGCTTCTGTCCTAATGAGAAACCACAAACCTACAGGTTATATTTATCTGGCGCGTTTCTTCCATTAAGAGCATCACGTGCTGCTTTTGCATGGCCCGCGCGTGCGCGCACGCTCGTAAAAATTGAAAACGGAAGGCATCGCAGCAACTGAGGCTAAAAATATCACGGCAGTCTCGCATCGAACACTTAGTGCACGTTTATCGCTGGAAGGTGAACCGAGAGGGCGAGTAGGGGAGAGGTGGGAGGGTGGGAGGACTAGCTGCGAGGTGGGGAAGTGGGAAGGGCGGTCACCATGCGGTGAGGCCCCCCCCCCCCCGTCTGGCATGATTCAGTGCGAAAGTGCAGCCTGGGACTGGTGGTTGTTAGATCGCGCCCCGCGGGACGGTGCGGGGCCACTGCGCACAGTTTGTGGAGAGTCGTAAATACCTCTCTTTTCTCGCGCCAGTCGATTGTGAATTCTTCCCGCTCCAGAAACATCAAAGCTTAGGCGCAGCATATCGGCGTGCCACAGATTTACAGCAAGCTTATGTTCGATAACCGTGAGAGAGGACTCAGATTTGGATTTATTCCGAAAAAGTCCCCTGGCCACTGTCCCACGCCGAAAAGAAGAGACCGAGTTTACTTGTGTGAGGCCGCGCGCATGCGTGCACGTGTAAATGAAGTGGAGGGAGTAGAGACCAACAGGACTACGTCCTCTTGAATAATAAAAGAAACAAATTAGTCGAGTCATTCATTGCTCAGATTCCCTCCTCCAGTGGCTTCCATTCAGCTGCCTCCATTTTACGATAATAGTTGTCCGTGCCCACTCATTCTGTCGCACTTTTCCCCTCCCACTCTCCATCACAGCAATAAGCAGGAACGCTTGTGACTTGTGTCTTGTTTCTGCACCTGCAGATAATGGCCCATTATCTCCCCTGGGTTTCGCCTTTATTACACTGGCCTGACCACGCATGTGTAGCTTAGTCACGTGATGGTTTCCTTTATAAAGTCGGAATCTGGTTGGCTATCTGCCAGGGTACCATCATGAGTTTTAAAAAAATGCCAGGAACACTAGAACACATGTACCGCAAATCTTACATTCTATTTACACACGTAGCACATATTTTGCACCTGTTTTAATGTTTTAATTTGTGTTAAATATATTTAGAGTGTGGATATTTGTCAGCAAGGCAAAAGGTTTTCTGCCAATCCGTATAGCTGCCAACGAGGCAAGGAAGTTTCTGCCATTCAATTGGTCCATATAGTTGTCAACAGCCAAAGTTTTCTGCATTCAGTCGCTCTATATAGCTGTTGGAGAGGTAGAGTGTTTGGCCATTCAGTCGGTCCGTACAGTTCTTCACGCATTCCATTTGGGAGTGTGGTGAATAAAACAGCGTGCGTCTGCGTCTTTGTGTGTTTGCATGCGTGGGTGTTTCTTGTACGCGTATAAGCACGCAAAGTTCTGTTTTTTTTATCTTAACGTATACATAGACAGTTGATAAACCGCGCAATCCCAAAATATATCCGAAGTTTTAAGAAAAGTTCACGCTTGTGATGGTCTGACGTAATGAGATACGGTAGTCTGACGTAATGAGATACATGACGTACATGTAATGAGACGCGGCGTTCTGACGTGATGAGACACAGTAGTCTGAAGTAATGAGATACTCTAGTCAGAGGTAATGAGGTACTGTAGTCTGACGTACTTGTAATGAGATACGGTTATTTGACATAGTGAGATAACGGTAGTCAGACGTAGTGAAATACGGTAGCTAGACGTAATGAGGTACGGTGGTCTGACGTAATGAGATACGGTGGTCTGACGTAATGAGATATAGTGGTCTGATGTAATGAGATACTGTGGTCTGACTTAATGAGGTACGGTGGTCTGACGTAATGAGATATAGTGGTCTGATGTAATGAGATACTGTGGTCTGACGTAATGAGATACGGTGGTCTGATGTAATGAGATATAGTGGTCTGATGTAATGAGATACTGTGGTCTGACGTAATGAGATACGGTGGTCTGATGTAGTGAGATACTGTGGTCTGACGTAATGAGATACGGTGGTCTGACGTAGTGAGATATAGTGGTCTGATTTAATGAGATACTGTGGTCTGACGTAATGAGATACTATGGTCCGACGTAATGAGATACTGTGGTCCGACGTAATGAGACACGGTGGTCTGACGTAATGAGATACGGTGGTCTGACGTAATGAGATATAGTGGTCTGATGTAGTGAGATACTGTGGTCTGACGTAATGAGATACTGTGGTCCGACGTAATGAGATACGGTGGTACGACGTAATGAGACACGGTGGTCTGAGGTAATGACAGACGACAGAAACTCAGACCTACCCTCGTGTTCGTTTCCCACCGCAGGACGAATTATACTTTTCTTGAAGCCAAGTGCTCGTATCTCGAGGCAAGCTGTGGTGTGGCCAGTCGTTTGGTTTTCGTTTCTCGGAAAATGCAGTAACTTGTGACGTTCTTGTGTCTCGGGGAAAGATGGTAGGAGAGGATATTGATACAAACGTAGCTGTGGAGACGCGATCGCCTCGAAACTTCGAGACGGTGGTCTGCATCTTGACAATATCTGGGAGGCCATGCTTCGAACAAAGCCGTATCTTTTGGAGTGGACGTTATCGCGCCCATCAATGCATACAGATGGAGAGTTTATGAAAATCATACCGTGGCGTCTTGCTTCGTGGTGAGGTGGAGCTTGCTTCTTAAGCTCCCCTCCTCCCGACACCCACACACGCAGACGCGCGTGCACACACATGCATATATTTTGTGAGCGCATGAAAGTGCTGCGATGTATTTGTGCGCACGTCCTTTGCGTGTGTGATTAAAATATAAACAGAGAGAAAGAGAGCATTGAGACTGCGAGAACCAGAGCAAAATTTGCACGAAAAATATTTTCAGCTACAAGAAAGTTTTTGATGGTGTTTTATTTCGGACACGGACTTCACATGCAAATAAACTCAGACACTAGACCATCTAGAGATGTGTGCAGGCCAAAGGTCACTGTGAATACGCTGGTGCCCATGGCCAGTATACATAGTCTGTTACACGCCGACCTATGACCTATGACCTGTGTTCCTACCCTTGGCTTCCACGTTCATCCCTCTCCTGGCAGGCGGACAGGCACCACAGAGCGAGGATGCCATGGAGCGAGGATCGCTTATTACTATGCAGAAGAGTTATTGTCATTTCAGGCGCCACTGCTTTCTGTACCTACATATCAATGATTCGTTTGCTCATCTGTCCATCCGAACGAAACAACAGATGAGCAATTACTGCAGGCACATACGCTGGGACAGTTAAACCTGTTATGCTGTTATAACCATATAACGTGAAGAAAAGTGATTAATTAATGACTGGGGAAAGTCGCGAGGGATATGGGTGCAATGAGGCCTGGAATAAAACACGGATGGCGAAAGCTGCGCGACCTTTTCTTTTTCCTAAGGGTTGTCTTGTCTGACGAAATAAAATTGTTCTGGCACCAGATATTTCCACTACCTTAAAACTTCTCCCGCGTCTGCTATCACTTAGACAAGTTTTATGTGGCGTCAGTGAAATTCGGAGGAATAATAATAATAATAATAATAATAATAATAATAATAATAATGAGATCATCATCGTCATTGTCATGCTCATTGTCATCGTCATTGTCATCGTCATCCATCGTCATCGTCGGATCGGGTAGGAAGACCTTCGTTCTAACAACGTCACCAGGTCTGACGATTCCCCTGTCTGGAAGCTCAGAACTTTTCTGACTGCACACTGTCATGTGAAATTAAAGTCCAGGGCAGGAGGTCTGAGGAAAATCTCTGCTTATACAAATAAGAATTTGTGAGGGGAGGGGGGATTCGCTGGAAAAGGAACCGGAAAACAGCCAAGTTCTCTGAATGACAGGGTTTGCTTGTCTGCCGACAGCAGAGCGTGCAGGAATAGCATGGATGAAAATTAGCAGCAATTTTTTCAGTAGATCTAAAAGCACACATTATGATGGAAATGACAAATCAAAAACGAAAATAAAAGAAAAATGAAAGAAGAAAGGGGAAAAAAAGCTCCCATGTGAACTTCTGAAGATTGAGCCTGGCAGCTTTTGGGGCTGCGCTGGGATGTGAGGTTCCCGCGTCAGTTTTATGTTACCGGCAGCAGGCATGTATTGTTCGGACACTTAGGTAAAAGTTTTTTTGTAAATATTGATAGGTAACTAATAACTTGCAAATGTTTTGATGTGTCGGCTAATTTGCTTTTTTTCCCTAACATGTTGTCATTTATGCAAAATAAACGAGTTTTTTTCTGAAACGTTGACAATTACCTCTGACCGTCCAATATTTTTACTTAGCTTAAACGCACTTTTGTGAAATGTTAGCATTTAAGAATGATAAATGTGTGTGTATTTACATTACGCAAATATACTTTTCTGAAATGCTGATATTTACGCATGCATGATAAAGCTGAGAGCGCGCGATAGAAAGAGAGAGAGAGAGAAAGAAAGAACGAAAGAACTTTATTGATTAGGCCATCGGCTCGCGTCAAGAGGGTGATATTCCCAACTTTACAAACAATTAGAGCATACACATCGCAGGTCGTGAGAATAGATCGAAGAGTGGGGGAGTGTGCAATTAAAGGAAGAGTGAAATATACTTTAGGCACGCCCCCTTTGGAGGGAGGTAAGCATACATTATACAATATTAAGAATTATATGTAAGTAATATTCATTATAGTGCAACATCTCTTAGTCTAAACGCATGATAGAGGAGAACATAGTTTCCTTACAGTTTCATCATTATCAGATGATAATGATAAAGAAAGGTGAAAGAGATTTTGGGCTCTGTAATATTTTGGTGGAATGGAGCGTTTATTTAAGCCTGGCAGGTATGGACAGGAGAGTATAGACTGGATCTGTTTGTCGCCTTTTTACGTAGACTGGTGTGTGTGTGTGTGTGAGAGAGAGAGAGAGAGAGAGGGGGGTGTTGTTTATAATACCTTCATTATTGATGCGTATTTACAGACCACAAAAAGGGGGGGGGGCATAAAGGGCTCGTGCCAGTGGAGGTTCGGCAGATCCGAGACTATATCATTCAATTTCATCTGAGGGGCTTGTCACTTTTGTAATGTATGCCCAACGTTGTCCTTTTCATTTGAGTGTCCCCGTCTTCAGTGTTTGGAACTGTCAGGGCTGCTTGTGCATCCCGCCATTGTGTAGCGTGGAATTGAGCCCGGCGTCAGATAAAGCAAGAGCGCATGCGTGAAATCTGCTTGTACTTATTTCTTTTTAAGAATAGTTCCCACCTGTCTCCCTGAGGTCCTGGTGGGACCTGTTGAAGACTTGTTTCCCCTGGTTTTGTTGGCCATCCCATTCAGACTGAAACATTTGACTGAAGCCGAGCACAGTACTTTAAAAAAATCTCAAAGAAAACCTCGTAATTTCCTTCGATGGCTTTACCGGGTCCGTGTTGGCAGTTTTCTTTCTTTCTTTTCCTTCTTTCTATCTTTATGTCTGTATTTTTGCATGCATTTCTGTGATCAGATCTGGAATTTATTGTTGATTTGATGCGCATGGGGTGTAAAAAAATCCCTTTACGTAGCGTTGCTGCTTTAATGTTTCTGGTGTAGCGTTTCATGTCTAGCCAACGTGCGAGCAGCCCCTTGTGCATTCCCAGCTTAATCAGCCTACTGCACGTGCCGTAATAAAAGGCGGCTGTCAGGTTGGAAAACATTATACTGCAGCGCAACACACATCTGGGTTTTATGAAAATGCATTTTCCTGTGTTTATGCCAATATTGTATGACTATGCCATTCGTTTCTAGAATATTATCTCTCTGGTGCATGTCCGTGATGAATTGTTCGTTATTATCATTAGAACGATCAAAGGATCAAATTAAACGGACTAAACCGACGCTTTGATGACTGATGCACAAAACTGATGGTGTCGTCTTTTCGTTCTAGTGAACGGTGGTGGAATCTGTTGTCATCTTTCATGAAACCTGTCACTTTTGTGTTGAATTGCATTCAGCGGGAAGCGAGACCCTACAATGTTGACCGTTGGAGCATGTACTCCGTCTTTAATATTGAAGAGAAATAAAGAAGAGAATTGATAGCAATGCGAGAAATATGGATGTCAGATGCTTTGTGCGTAGAATACGGGCAAAGCGAAGGTGTTTGTTGCTAACGTACCCCCGCAAACTATGTGCATATCAGGACGGTGTTGTTTAGACAAAGTTTACGTGCTGCCACACGTGGGACTGATGTCCAAACACGGGCCTCGGTCCCACCCAGTCACATTATACTGACACCGGGCCAACCTGTCCTAGTACTGTTCCCTATAGTGTCAGGTGTCTGGCAGGGCAGCTACTAGATTGACAATTTTTCGGTCTTAGGGATGACTCGGGATGCGAACCACCGACCTCCCGCCTCGGAAGCGGACGTCTAAACCTCTAGACCCCCGAGACTGTCGAGGGCAAAGCGAGACATCGCACGCCATGGTTTGTGTGTGAAGCTGAAGGCGAGACAGGAAGTGCTGTATGCAAACCAACAAAACATAGCCCACACAAACAGTTAAAACTCTCCTTATCTCCCTCCCCCTCCCTACCTTCTTCCGTTTATCTGTCTGTGCGCCTAGGGTGCTGGTCCGGCCTGTCACGTGCGCATATAAAGAATCTTGCGCCATTTGTAAGATTCACAAGTTTGGCAACCTCGCTGAGCTAAATTATTCCTCTTATACTTCAACGGCTGGTAGTGTCGTTGCGTGCTCGTCCTTAGCTTTGTTGTGTCCATTACTGTCCCGCCACTAGAGGGCGCTTGAGAGGACTACTACCTTTTAGCTATGCAGTGAGAAGACACGTGAGGCGTTCTTCATACAGCACGAAGCAGGGCGCAGCACGTCATTGATTGGCTGCAATATTCCTGCTGTCGTTCAACACTTCGTTTCGACTGGCAGGGCGCAAAGAGGTCTAACCCTGGTCTTTGTACAGACGCACGCCTCGGAGCTCCGATAATCATCCAACGATGACTAACGATAACTTGGCAGATACGTGGCGTGGGTAAGTGGCAGAAACCGCCCCGTTAGTTGACTAAAGCATTGTCATTTGACTGACGTGCGCCAGGGGCCGGAAACGGGTCTGCTTGTAGTACTACCTAGAAGCAGGGGCCACATAGCAGGACAGTTCAGCTCATCCTGCAACAGATTTCATCCTGTCAGCCCCTGACAATCCTGCCGCATTCCAGACGTAGTTTATATGCCAGGCCGGTGTTGGTGGAAACCACTTATGGCCGATGCTTGCCTCTGGAAGAAACGTTCTTCCTTTCAGAAGCGTGAATGGATGGCATGATATCTGGTTAGTTATGGGAAGATAACTCTCCTTCTCTTTTCTCAGAGTGCTGTGTCCCTGGATGCCGGCAAGGTGTCGCTCCTTGATATCCTGGCCAGCAGGCTTGGTAGTGATCATGTAACACGAGAGTGCGATGCGGACTTTAAGATAAGGTCTTTGACAGATTAAGGCCACTTCATACTGAGGCAAATTTTCCCCTGTTGCTGGCGATCAGCTGACGAGAAGTTTATGCGAGCTGCAGCCTCGTTTTAACTGCGTCGATCTTCCGGTAGCAGACGGACGATAAATTATACTTTATCTTCCGCTTTATTGCAGCTACTGTACGCCACGGAATAACCAGGTGTTTAAATCAAAGGCCTGTTTACTGTCTACGACGAACACAGTTTACATTTGTTGCTTTGGTTTAAAAAAAAGTTGATGTAGGATTTCATGTCTACCGTACGCGAGCAACCTCTTGTGTGTTCCCAGCAACCCTTGGGGGTGCTGGTAGAAAGATTTTTAAAAACAAGGAACGAGAGAAAGAGCGAATAGATTGTTTGGTTTTCGTCACGAACAGTGTGCGTTCCAGGACAGTCAGATGGATGAGTATGTTTCTAAACAGGTAGACAAAGAAAATGAGTGTAAAGATTGAGTATCAAAAGCACTTGTCTTCACACGAAGCCTGTTTTATTTTCCCCTCCTGTGGACGTCATTTCCGGACAGATCCATTGTTAAGCCTGTGGCAACATGGCGGAGCGCTGATGTTTTTGTGACAGCTTGATCATAGGCACAGCGACCCGAAGGCGTTGGCTGATGCGTTGCCAAGGACAACGCGCCGTCTTCCTGGGATCTGTCGCCGGATGGAAGTCATCCTGCCCAGACGTCCCTCTCGCTGGCTTCTGCGCTGAGGCCCGGAGGCTGATGACCGTTTTCAGCCCTTCACGTGAAGGTTTGAGCGACGTCAAGATGTGTGATGTCATCTCGTTTCTCTTCGACGCGCGCGCGCTTTTCATTTTCGTTTTTTTCTTCAGATTTTGCTTCCTCACGTCATTCATCACGGATGATAAAAGTGTTAGAATAGCACCCTGTTACTGTCATTTTACGGGTATCGTCTTGAAA
Organism: Lanistes nyassanus; assembly: GCA_004794575.1. Taxonomy (NCBI): domain Eukaryota; kingdom Metazoa; phylum Mollusca; class Gastropoda; order Architaenioglossa; family Ampullariidae; genus Lanistes; species Lanistes nyassanus. The sequence goes on along the minus strand of SMGT01001152.1, from coordinate 227,885 downwards.
CGGAGTGACTGTCCTCATAGCGTAAAGACCTGAATATAACAGAAAGATCCTTCAGATTTCTGGTATCTTGCGCGCGCAAGAACTTTCGCGCGCGTGCTCACACACACCTACACACACAGGACAAATGACCTGTGCAGGGCATGTTTCTCTACATTACCCACTTCAACTTCATGCCCCGCCTTGTCTTCATTCGGAAACACGCCAGAAATGTGTTTAAAAAATAAGCAGCACTCATTAGAATAATATTATTTATCTGACTTTACCTTCACGGCTTTCATGCAGTTTAAAGAATTTTACCACGAGATTTCTTCTGCATCATCATGATTTGGCCAGAAATCTCCCGCATGTCAAAATAAGTTAGAGCACGCTGTTGCCTGAATGGAATGCACATGAATAAAACCCTGTTCGACTCACAGCTACTTTGCGCACATGCATTTTACCATAAATACCGCTGGGTCAGATTTCTAGCAGGAATTTCACGGCCCGTTAAATTTGTTGGTTGCATAGTATCGCATGTCCGACGTCAGAACCTGCGGAGTGCAGTTTCTTCTTCATCTCCTCAGCTTCCAGTGCAGGGAGGTAATTCGATTTCTCAGCAGCTGTCGCCGTTCTAAATGGCCAGCAAAGGTCGAGGTTTCCATCGTATTTTCCAGACTATTGGCTGAAGAGACGTTTCTGAGGGATATTACTTGGGTAAAGCTTATGCTTGGAATAGCTGGCTGGATAACTTTATTACCTCACCCAAATCCTCTCCGGGACAGGCTTATTTCGGGGAACCAGCCTTGTGTTGAAGATCCGAGTTTGCCCGGGCATTAAATGCCTGTCCACACAAGAGGGCTGCCCCATGCAAAAGACTTTCCCAGAGTTCTTTTAACAAGACTCCGAGGTGCGTGCATGCATGCTGCATGATTGCGCGTGTACCCCGTGCGCCTATCAACAAATAAGGCCATCTGTCTGTCTGTCTGTCTGTCTGTCTGTCTGTCTGTCTGTCTGTCTGTCTGTCTGTCTGTCTGTCTGTCTCTTTCTCTCTAAATACATATATTTGTCTGTGTCATCTGCCTGGGTGCCTGCCTACCTGCCTTCCTGCTTGTCAGTCTATGAGCCTGTCAAACTCTGTATCTGTTAATTTTTAAAATACGTTTTCAGTTACCAGTGTATACATCTAGAGTTTTGTTGGCGATCTTTGACATCAGCTAATGTCTTTAAGTCCATATGTCCACGCAGGTCTTGAAGTTCAGTTGTGGCAGAACAAGTGTCTTGTCTTACCTGTGCTGCTACACACGTAAAATCTTCCGAGACCCCAGTGATGGTTTCGCTTGTGCGTTTTTCCGCGATGACGTATACATTTTCCGGCGCCCTCTGGTGGGTTAATTTGTGTCTCATTTTTAAAGCTGGTGTGGCTCTATTTTTTTTACGGGCTTTGCTTATTTCTTTGAACTACTGCGCCATTTGGTTTGCTGTGCGAACCCGCTAAATTTGAGATAAAGGATATACACTTAGCTTGCTTTGTTTTAGGAAAGCGCTGCAGTATGTAGCTGTTTATATTGGTATCACGTCTGGATACACGTCTTCCTGTCTGGAAACACATCTACCTGTCTGGATACACGAATCCCTCTCTGAGTACACATCGTTCCTGTCTGGAAGCACAAGTCTATCTGAATGCGCGTGTTCTCCTATCCGGACGCACACTTTCATGTCCGGATACACAGTCTTCCTGTCCGGACGCACACTTTCATGTCCGGACACAGTCTTCCTGTCGGGATACAGTCTTACTGTCCGGACGCACACTTTCATGTCCGGATACACAGCCTTCCTGTCCGGACGCACACTTTCCTGTCCGGACACAGTTTTCCCATCCGGATACACATTCTTCCTGTCCGGATACACAGTCTTCCTGTCTGGATTTACGTCTTCCGTTTAGACACGCGTCTGCCTATCTGGATTCATATATTTTTCTGCCATTTTGAGCCTAAGAGAGGGAGACAACCTCGCTTCTTTTAATGAACTGAACTTTTCCAACCAAAAGATACCACAGACGTTGATTAGCTGTCCATCCTGTTAACATTGCACGTAAATGTGCGCAGATGCATATTTGGGCTTAGCGTTACTAAGAATTGACATATGCAAGGTGGCTGTGCGCGAGACACAAAGTTCACTAAGTGTTTTCGCCGTGTGGAAGCTGAGATTAGATTTGTTTTCTTTGAACTGTAAAACACACTGCCAGAAGAGGTGATGACCGCCTCGCTCGTCTAGTGGTTAAGGCGTCCGATTCCGAGGCGAGAAGTCGGTGGTTCGCACCCCGGTTAAGTCATACCAAAGACTTAAAAATTAGCAATCTAGTAGCTGTCCTGCCAGACGCCTGGCACTACAGGGAACAGTACTAGGACTGGTTGGCCTGGTGTCAGTATAACGTGACTGGGTGGGACTGAGGCCCGTGTTGTGGCACCAGTCCCAATCAACCCACCACCCCACCCCACCCTACCCTTACCCCACCCTTCCTCTTACCACACCCCACCTCCCCTTACCCCACCCTTCCTCTTACCACACCCCACCTCCCCTTACCCCACCCCACCCACCCGAAAATGTGCGTGTATGTGCTTACACATGGTATGCGTCTCCGTACATGTTGTGCAAATGCATGTTTTCGGACACTGATAGAAAACTCCTTTCCCAAAGCATAAGATGCAGTTGATTTCTCCAGCCCCGGGAACTGATGCCCACGTGATTTGTCACTGTCCTTCAGACGTCCAGAAAATGGTAGCGGCCCATGGGGTGCCACAGGGCAGTCCGTTCCATCATGCCTCGGTATTAGACAGCTGTCCTTGTGGCGCTGCCTCCCTCCTGCTGCGATAAGAATTTAAAACTCCGATTACTGTAACCGTCATTAGCTGTGCCAGATAAAATTCCAATGGTTGTTTTCTTCTGATGTGCTAATGGGTGATATCTGCGAACGCTGTACTTTTTCAACAGAGATTGCCGTGATTAGAAGGATTTTTATGTTCGTGCGTCATGTGGTTTGTCATGGAATAGAAAACCTTGTGTATGCAAACTACAGGAAAACAAGGAAAACTGAGAAAATCTTGTAGCCTGTGGTAATGAGTCTTGGTATATGGTCTGCATTGTTGGGTCGGCCGACGTTCGCTTTCTGGCCAGAGACTAAGTTACGCATAGAGCAAATTCTGAAAGCGCGTTTTCATCGCCTCAAGAGAAGCATGTCCGAAACAAATACACAACGTGCAGCTGAAATGGATTTCCCGTCTGTAACTCCTTCGTAACACAGTTTCGGGGTTGGCCCAGCCTGGCTCGTTACTCCATTACCTCCCCTCTCCGCACTTCTGCAGTTCCGCATGATTGCCCATTTGAGTGGCTTTGATGAGCGCCCGCCGTGATTAAGCTGTCAGGATTGTCTATGACGGCCCTACGTCATTGGTGCGCTCTCACACTCCCCTGGCTTTTACGTCAGGGTGATATCCTCAGCTCGGCCATTCTTCCCCTACACAAACATTAATCATAAACACTTAATTGGCCAGTCTTAATAATTACCCAGTCGTGCATCCCTTTCTCTTCCTCTTTTTCTCTTCTTGATGTCTTTATTGGCACGTTGGTAATGGAGTAAGTACGGGTCTTTTCATGCCACCTGTTTACAAATATAGCAGGTGTAGGCGAACTTTTTTGTGGGTCGCAAATTTTTAACTATATTTTGTGGGGCAGACATTCAACTTTCACTCGTAACTTCTATCGATATAGGTCACTAATAATAATTTCTTACTATATCAGATACCTCTCACCGGAAGTGATAGCCAGCAGAATCCAGCGACTACGAAATATCAAGATGTATAGCGTAGTATTACAATATTCGGAAACAACGTTAAAACGCTTTCAAGTTGTGTTTGCTTTACAATTTCAATAAACGTTCACTGGTCGGTTTGATGTATCGATTGGCCGGCTCAAAGCCGCAAGCCGTAGATTGACTACCCTTCTTCAAAGTATACAGCTGTTCATGCCATCCTTGTACAATTTTTAAAAATCAATTATGGATTTCAGTAATAAGTTGTTTGTTGTGTCGTACACTGTTAATCGTTGGTTTAATTGTATATGGATTGAAAAAGAATGGAGTTATTTTTCTTAATAGATATTTTAACGACAACAGTGATTGGCTAGCGGTGCAGTGTCCTTGTGAATGGGAGTGTGTGCATGAGTACATGCGAGCTTTTCCGTTTGTTGATTATGTGCAGTAAGAGACTTGCAAATCATCTGCTCCTGAAGAGGTTTTAAAATATCCTAATGTGATCAGTTAGCACAGTTCATGAAAAGGGTCACAAAATAACAAGGTGGAAAAACCACTTTATCGTTGGTCCTCACAACACGCGCCACCAACCAGTGACAGCGTCACAAAGCCGTGAGGAAATCCCTTTGTAAGTATGGGACCTACATCCCAGTGTCCATAAAACGTTTCTGCTAGCCCTGTTTTTTTTTTTACTTAGTATTCTTGTTAGGATGCTTTGTGTACATTAATTTGAATTCCTAAGTCTTACTGCTCTTTGTCAGTCCTAGTTTTTCCGTTCGTCTTCCTTAGGCGTAATATACATCTGTAGGTGTTTGCTGTTAGGCAATGGCCAGGAGCTAACAAGAGAGTCCTTCGGATACATTTTGCAGACTTTCTGCATAGACCAAACTTGCCGTATTGAACATTTGTGGAACGTCGCGAAGGGGCTGAACTCTTAAGTGCACCATTATCGAAGCTAACCGAAGCTTGCATGTCGCGCACTCTAGTTGTTCGCCCCTGTCTCGGCAACGAGTCGTTCGGTATAGGAGTGGAAGAAAGTTTGCATTTATATTAACTCCCCGCCTGCCGCTGCAGCTGAAAGCAGGCAGGCATGAAGTCCGGCAAGTGCACATACAGCCTGTTTCTTTGTCACGCTTCCGATGCCTTTGAAAAAAGCCGTGTCTCTCCTCCCTCCCTGTTCACTCGCCTCCCACCACCTCCCATCATCTCTTTTTGCATTTTTAAGACCCATGCACACACACACGTGGTCGCTATCAATTCTCAATGATGATGTCATCAATTCTCATCGTTACAAATACATCAGCACCAGCATAGGGCATGCCATGGTGCGTGGAAAGCGTCAAGCGACTTCAGCGTCAAGCAAATCGTTTGGTTATCACGATGTTTGCTCACCAACACTGAACCAACACTGAACCAACACTGAACTGAAGCAGGAACTTTTGCATACGGGCATCTCGCTAATGACCAGGCTGCCCACAGAAAACTATGAGAAAACTATGAACACAGCTGACATTTTGGGAACGAGCAGACTGCAGACAAGATGAATATCGTAACGACAACCTATGATTTCCAACTGATTAAACAGTTTCTTGGAAGTTTATTACTTCAAAGTTACAATTAGTGAACGCCTGACTCTTTCAAGGGTGACACCAGACTTCATATGGGAGCTGTTCACGTTTATGTTTACCAATATCGATACTTTTGATGTAGATAAAACTTTCTCAAAAATTTAAAAAGTGGTCTCTGCGGAACTGCTTACCGAAACAATATTTTGGCAGTGTATGATTTTTTTCCTTTTAAAATGATATAAATATATGATAGAGCGTATCAGAACCTTGGCGTTCTTTTCAGGGATTAAACACATATGAATCCAAAGCGTGTGGCGCCAAACTGAAAGTTGTACAGCTAAATTATACTGAAGCCTACCAAGCTTGTTATGTGGCTGATATAAAATAAGGCTAGACAGCGAATCGATTTCTGTACGAGGTTCTGTTACTCTGCTAACTCTTTTAAGATGTAAGTAGTGATAGAAGTCTCTTTCGATCCTCTCTTACACACACACTGTGTCTCACTGTCGCGACTTCATTGCAGTAATCTTGGCATCTCTTCATCAGTCACGTCTACAAATGGTTCAGCCCCTTGCCTCCCCACTCCCCCTCGTACTCCATCTGTGACTGCCGTGCTGCCGTATATTGCCGCTTGGCCCAGTACGGCAGTAGGAGATGAACTGCGACATGTATTGCAGCAGACTGCCCGTCGAACGAAATAAAAGCTTTTGCCTGATAGCTTTAGTCCAGCGGCCCGCCGCCCTGTTCGATGAAGCACTCCAAGGAGGTTCTTGGGCCAGTCAGCTCTGGGACGGAAGGGGACCTTGACAGGTTTGGGACGCACCACGTACGGGTTGGTGGGGGCTGGGGAGGGGGACGAAAAAGAAGAAGAGAAAAATTCCCGCGAGAACAAAAAAAGAAGGAACGGGGAAAAATGGGAGGAGGGAGGTAAGAGAGAGAGAGAGGAAGGTAAGAGAAGGGGTGAGTGGGATAAACAAAACAGTCTGACCTTCTTGTTGCCCGTTGCAGAGCTTAGACTACACGCACAGATGACGTAGACTGGCATCCCTTCATCAGTTAATTGATGATTCTTGAGCGCTTAATCGGCATGATGCCACTTCCGTTTTAATGAAGCCTGTGCGATGTAATGCAATTGGGCTGGCTCCTTGCAGCTAATGGAGTTTGCATTTCTTTAAATTACGGTGCTTACTGCAGAGAAATTGTGCGAACCGATCGATGGTGTAGAGGAACTACAGTCAGAAGTGTAGCAATATTGCGTATTTTCTCTCGAGAAATGCAAGGTAATCACTTTTTGGGGAGCGCTGTGGCACTTCGGTTATAGCATGTTTGTATGGGTGCGCCAGTGGATAAATGGGTGAGTGCGGGAGACTGGGACTGGGACGGAGACGGGGACGGGGAGAAAGTACATGGGGTGCGGAGAGTGGGAAAACTAATTAAAAGATGAGTAAAGTTCAGTCCTTCGCGGCTAATTTGGCGGACGGCCCGTTCGAGAAGAATTTCTTAAGCATGCCCCGTGCAGACGTTGGCCGCTGAAGACGATAGTTCACTGGGTTCTTGTCTTGCTGCGCGGCAAGTGCTGCAGACGTTAGGAAGAGTGCTGTCGCTGCGCCTGTGCAGCATGTCGCCGCGTCGAGGGGGTTTAATCCGTTGTGAGTTGCGGTGAGCCGCATGCTGGTTGCAGCGACTGTTCCTGCTGGTACGTACTAACCTTGCGGCGGCGTGAATTGCACAGGGCCACGCAGGAAATCTTAAACGGAATGCCCCGAGCCCCTTAAAACATAGAAAATGTGTCAAAATAATGGAATGTGGTTATCAAGGAAGTGTTCCTAATTAAATATGTATATTGGTCACTCGACTTATTTATTGATCTTTTTACGTACCCATTATCATCGACGTTTTTTGTTTTCTTCATCGCTTCAGGATTTATGTTTGACTAGCAAGAGAGTGGTCCCGAAAAGAAAGGAAGGAAAAGATCAGAAAAAGTTTGGTTTTATGCACAGACACTAGGGTATCTGTATGACGAATGTGTCTCCTGGCATATAAGCGAAACGTTTTTTGCTGTAAATCAGGGGATATAGGGATAAATGGATGACGGCCTGGGCATGGAGTTTTGTGGCCCCCGGTGACGTGTTTCCGGTCAGACATATTTTTGGGGCGCATGCTCCAGATCAGTGGACAATAAATCTGCTCGCTTCTGGCCCTAAGCAAACCGCGGCCTTGATGCTTGGCTTAGTTATAAATTGACTGAGTACTGCACTAAGAACAGCGGTGGCGATTTATAGCCGCACTCGCTGGTATTGGTGAGCAGAGTCTCGAGATTGGTGACTTGGTATGGGGCTGGTATTGGTGAGCAGAGTCTCGAGATTGGTGACTTGGTATGGGGCTGGTATTGGTGAGCAGAGTCTCGAGATTGGTGACTTGGTATGGGGCTGGTATTGGTGAGCAGAGTCTCGA